>CAJQZN010039097.1:0-30682 GCA_907164685.1 Colias eurytheme | reverse complement strand
TTCCGGACATTTTCACGCATTTTCCGTGAATTTTCCGGACATTTTCCGGACACTTTCCAGGCATTTTCCAGGGATTTTCCAGGCATATCCACGCATTTTCCGGATACTTTCCTGACATTTTCACGCATTTTCCGGATACTTTCCTGACATTTTCACGCATTTTCCGGATATTTTCCAGGGATTTTCCAGGCATTTTCAGAAAGAAAGAAACACGCATTTTCCGGACATTTTCACGCATTTTCCGGATATTTTCACGCATTTTCCGGACATTTTCACGCATTTTCCGGGCATTTTCACGCATTTTCCGGATATTTTCACGCATTTTCCAGATATTTTCCAGGGATTTTCCAGGCATTTTCCAGGAATTTCCACGCATTTTCCGGACATTTCCAGGGATTTTCCAGGCATTTTCCAGGAATTTCCACGCATTTTCCGGACATTTTCACGCATTTTCCGGACATTTTCACGCATTTTCCGGATATTTTCCGGACATTTTCACGCATGTGAAAAGACTTTTCACATGCGTGAAAATCTCCGGAAAATATCCGGAAAACTTTTCACATGCGTGAAAATCTCCGGAAAATATCCGGAAAATGCGTGAAAATGTCCGGGAGGAGCGTGGAAAATGCCTGGAAAATCCCCTAATGCCAGGGAAATGTCCGGAAATGTCTTGATAACATCCGGAAAATCCCCGGGAAATGCTCGGAAAATCCCCGGACAAAACCTGGGAAATTCCCGGAAAATAACCGGAAAATGCCTGGAAAATATCCGGAAAATGCGTGGAAAGTTCTGGAAAAACTTTGGAAAATCCCTGGAAAATATCCGGAAAATGTCCAAATATCCGGAAAATGCCTGAGAAATGTCCAGAAAATGTCTGGAAAATGTCTGGAAAATATCCGGAAAATGCGTGAAATGCCCGGAAAATGCTCGGAAAATCCCCGGAAAATATCCGGAAAATGCGTGAAAATGTCCGGAAAGAGCGTGGAAAATGCCACTTCAAATTTGCGAAGTAATTAAAGCAGAAAACCAAAAAAGAAAAAGAAAGCTAAAATCTTTCATATTAAATGTATATGGGATATTCATATTTCATACTTAATGTATGGGAGGGTTTAAAGATAATTTTTTTGATATTTCTCGATTTATTTTTAAAAATTTATTACGGCCATTTTACTCATTAGGTTAAGTACTTTCGATATCAGTTTAAAGTTTTTTGTTATCTGTAATACTTACGGAAAAATCGCCTGTGCACACTTAACGATTACACCCTGTATAAATGAACTGACATTGCGAAAACATTATTTTTTGATACCTAATAGCTAGTCACTAGAACTAACAACTATTTAATAAAGTGAGGGTAGTTGGTCAGACGACGAATAATGAATATCTAATCCACGTGCATTTTATAGTATTGGTTATGCAATTCTATACAAGATATGAGTTGGAAATCTGTAATCCATAAGACAACAGTTCATCCACCAAAAACAAGGTGAATAAGGATTCTTACCGTAGCACAGTTTCCAGGCGTAATGATCAGCTTGTAGACGATATAGAGCGGGATGCAGGACACGGTGGTGCCGGTCATGACCCAGCCCACCGCGATGGACCAGCGCGGGTAGCGGTACTCCCCGCCCAGCATCTCCTCGTGCGCAAGTACCGAGAACACGAACAGCACCAGCAGGAACACTGGGCTGTCAACCGATAACATTTTGTTTGAGTTTATCATGGATAAAAATAACTACGTTAAAAAAAATCGATCGATTCTATCTGGATAAAAAGATAGCCACGATGGCAGATGGATTCAATCAAATGGATTGTAGCTAGAAAATATAACAAAAAGTAAACCATCAGGCACAATTATATTTTTTTTGGCTAAAGTGTTATCATCATTCTAGCCATTTATTACCTCTGTTCATTTTACGATGCGATATTATGTTAACAAATAGTCTGCCTAAATAATTTTCAAACTCAAACTCAAGCATTTATTTATTCAATTAGACTTCTTCTAGAAGCACTTTTGAATCGTCATAACATATTTTTAACATTTACCACCGATATAATACCTATTACCTACCTAATCGCACGGCGCACCTCTACCATTCAGAATGTCTATAAAATAGGTCATTCAAGCATTCGATCTCAAACATACCTGATATAAGACCAGCAAGTTCTCCAGAACCAGCCAGGTTTGTGCCCCAGCATGGTCTTCACATCCTCCGAGAAGCGGTCCACCCCGTACACCCAGCACACACCAGCTGCCTCCGCAAATACGACGAAGAGGATTGCCAGCCCCGGCCCGTATACATTTAGCAAATCTACTAGGTAGACGCCGCCCTGGTTGAATGGAAGAAATTTATCAGAATTATCAAATAATGCTGAAGTTATTGAGCGCAGTTTGTAATCTTTTAACTAGATATTAAATACGTAGGTACCTATTTATTAAAAAAATGAAAATTAAATAAGAATCTTATTCTACGCTCTTCACATTTTAATCAAATTGTTCTAACAATGTCTCTGAAGTTACATTTTAAGCAATTACCAAAAGTAATGTTATAAAAATGATTAAAACGGAACGAAAAAACGAATTTAAATAACTCGTTTAAATAGGGTAAGCAAATGACTTGGATTTATAAAAGGGTTCGTCAAAGCCACTAAATTAAGTCAACTTCTTATATTAATTAAATTTCTATCTCCATTTTGTCACGTTGGTAAAAATAATGAAGACTCATTTAATAAATTTTTCAAGACGCAACAACACAATAAAAATTTAACACAATCAAATGTAGGATACTTCCTGTAATGCTTAGGTACTAAATAACATTAAAACTGTTATTTACATGAATCGTAGAATAACATGTGATCTAATTACATGAAATTGTTTAAAACATCAGATTACATTACATAAGCATACCTAATCATATTATGTTCCTTATCAATCGATACCCTACCTACGCGTTTTGTATAAACAACAACGTAATGACATCCAAAATCTTACAATCCATGCTTATATTGTTTTACATCTTTAACTTAACAGACAATAAAACAGAAGAATTAATATTTTAACCCACAAGTTAAACATTAAAAACTAGCTACATTCCTAAGATAAAAGATGTATAAACTATTCCGCTCGATCACTTCACCAAAACAAGGAATATCATTGAATCAAGACGGTCAAGTAAATGTATGTATGTACCCTCAGCCCTCATCGCGGGAAGTGCTATGAATAATGCAGTGAATATGTATGGACTGATAACGGCATTTATCCGCTTCATTCTTCACTTGTCATTGCATTTGCTTTGCTTTGAGCGAGTTTGTTTTGGTTAGAAATTGGTAAGAAGCAAATATTTCAATAATAGGTGATTAAAAACTTCGTACACACGGTAAAAGCTTACATGAATTAAAAAGCTTCGAACTTTTTCAAGCTTTTTAGCTTAAAACTTTTTAAGCTAAAGCTTTGCTCTGACGTCATCATAAACGATAGATAAATATATTTATTTTAGTTTAAATTGTCCCATACATAGGTACGTATCAAAAGTCAGCTCTATCACTTCGTCGATAAAACAACCTTACCCCTAAAGTAAACGTAAGAGACAATGTTGCTCGCAATATCACCACATTTATGCTGACGTGGCGCAGATCAGCCATTACTATTAGCCACGCTACGTTGCGTAGATAACTGTAGAAGCCTACTTGTAAGTGCCCTACTGCCTGATAAATGCAGGAAAATCTTGCTTGTGATGCTAGTTGATTAATAGTGTAATAATCGTACAAAACAAAAAGTGATTAGAAATGTTTAATTTGTATTGTATGTTGTATGTACTAATTATAGTTCATTGATATAGTTCTTTATTTAATCTATGTACGAATATTCCTTTCTTTCTTCATATTTACCGAGACACACACTTAATAATAGAAAAGTATAAAGATAAGTATATTATGTGGCATAACGAGGTAGGTTATTGTTAATTGTTTTACATTTTTGCATAATTAGGTGTAGAAGTAGAGAATTTACTCCGCTGCAGCTGTAAGATAACCAAAAAAACAAGAGATTTTTAAACACAAGACTCACATAAGTGGTAGTGGGTAAAGCACAGATATAGATGAAGAGCAGCAGCCCCGCCACAAACCACTCGCGATGACGGCCCAAAGCGCGCGGGTACTCGTCGCACAGCGCTGTCGTTACTGCTTCGAGACCTGGGTAAATGGATTTATGATAAAGGTGTTAATGATGTTCGTATTGGCATATCAATTAAACTCGTTAATCAAGTTTTAATTGATGAGCATTGCCCGTTCAATGGACCACACATGTGATACAATCATACATATTTTAACGAGAATTCTATAATAAGCGACGTTTTTGCTGAAAAAACGTTTTTTAGCGTTAGTTACATTAGAACAAGTCTTTTCAGTGACTTTAATCTGATTATTGTTTTCGATAAAATAGACGATCTTCGCGGAGTGGTTGCACTATTATTATTATTGAACGAAACAAACACAAACATTTTTAAAACAAGAAAACACATTACATAATCCACAACACAAAACACACCTCCAAACGTGCTATCCAGGCCAAGCGTGATCAGCATAAGAAAGAAGATGATGGCCCAGAAGACAGATCCTGTCATGGTGGCGATGGCCTCCGGGTACACGATGAAGACCAGCCCCGGACCCTCCAGACCCACCTCCTCGATGCTCTTGTTTTGCACGTGCGCCATGTAGCTGGATGTTATTATTTAAAAAAGTAACAATTAAATTATCTATCTTTTTAAAACTCGACTTGATGTTTTTTATACCAAATAAAAGTGAAGACTTCTTGTGGAGTGAAGATTTATTTTAATTCACAATATAAATGAGCAAATAGGTAGCCCACAATATTTCAGTATGTATTTATCGTACACAGGACAATACCATTTAAAGCTTTACTAACTAATAAATAATAATAGTTTAAAAGAACTAAAAAACACGCTTTTTATAGAAAACCGAACTAAAAAATAGAAAATTTTATCAAATTTGTGTATTGTCATCGGTCCTCAATAAATCTACAAAGTTTGAACGAAATCTGGCCGTTTAAAGTGGGTTAAAATCGCGCCCAAAAAAGTCAGTTACAAACAAACATACAGGTGAAGCTAATAGAGGTATAAAGCGTGTAAGTAATAAAATACACTATAGCGACGATATATATGATGTAGTAGGTACCCTAAAACAGAGAAAATAACGAATCCCGCGAGGAAGCTAGTCAGGCAGTTGATAGAAGAAGTGATGAGCGCGTCCCGGTAGCAGTTGTTGTTGAATTTGTTGTAACTGGACAGTGCCAGCAGCGTGCCGAAGCCTGGGCCCAGGGAGAAGAAGATCTGGGATGCTGCGTCTATCCACACCTAGATAAAGAAGCAAACTGATACGTTAAAAATAGGCAAATGAATTATCAATTGATTAAATATTTCAGTGTTAAATTTCTGTCTTTTGTAAATAATTTATTTTTATTACATTACACATTATGTTTGAATATAATGTTGTCTTAATAAAGGGACAAACCAGAGATGTAACAGAATATAACGACAGTGAACATGAGGTGCCTCAAAAAGATTCAATAAAAAAATAAATCTTTTTTTAATAATGAATGTACTGTACCTTAGAATTTTGTAGTTTATGCCATTCCGGAGTAAGATAGTAACGGATTCCTTCTGTAGCCCCTGGTAAAGTAACCCCACGAGCCAGCAGAATCAGAAGTACCACATACGGGGCTAAAGCTGTAACCCATACCACCTGTAAAGTCTCTTTTTATTAATAAACTGAATAATTATTTATTATATTTTCTATAAAAAGCTCACTGAAACAATCTACTACAGGTAATTTTGACTTATTGAAATGAATAACAATATAGAAGTTAACCGATATCTATCAATTCAGAATGATAAGTTTATAATTAATTACCTTGCCCGCGCTCCGAACTCCCTTCCATAGCGAGAAATAGACCAACACAAACACGCCGAAGACACACAGAGCTAGAGATGGCTTGATCGGACCCATGTCGTCTAGACCGTTTGATCTGTGCTGCTCCAAAACATTTCGCCTGCAACAACAGACCTTATGTAAAAATATACTTAGCCATAAAAGAGTTCGTTTAACTTTGGAAGTGAACTTCATAAGTTATAAGCTAAGTTCATGATTGCTTCTTCAACTTCGATAAGATTTACAGAGTATATTTCGAATCTTTAAAAATGGTAGGTACTAGGTACTTAATTTTTTTAAATTATGAAATACGTTGGCTTCGATATTTTTAGTTAAATTTATTCATTTAGAAAATTAACAAGAGACATTTGTATATTCTAGAAAACTTACTCAAAGAATTCCTTAGCCGGAGTGCTAGAATTGGGGTTGATCTGCGGTGACGTCACAGGTGTGCACAAGGGGGTGTTCCACTCGTTATCACAGCTCGTCCAGGGCAGCACGGAGTTGATGGAGGCCA
The DNA here is from genome assembly GCA_907164685.1 of Colias eurytheme. Classification (NCBI taxonomy): domain Eukaryota; kingdom Metazoa; phylum Arthropoda; class Insecta; order Lepidoptera; family Pieridae; genus Colias; species Colias eurytheme. The sequence goes on along the minus strand of CAJQZN010039097.1, from coordinate 24,219 downwards.
GTGAAGCAATCAGATAGTACACCGCCCATCCGATGATCGTGTTGTAGTACATGCCCATGTAGATGTCGATCATACATATTGCGTAGCCTACACCTGATTTATAATCAGAAATAAACTTGTATCTACTTGATTGTTAGAACAGAAAGAAGATAGCTGCTTTTCTAAAACTATACAGTTTCCGGTTAATCTCAATACGATATTAACTATGTTGGTAATGACAGTTGATAAGTGATAATATATTGATATTACGTTTGAAATAATTATATAACACTGAAATTTGTCAGTAGATAGATATAGACAAAACTATAATTGAATTATTTTCCATTCTTACAACGTTAAATAAACATGATTCAACCCTATCCGCGGAGTTTATCCCGGTCTCTAATCCAATTCTAGAGGAATCAAACAATTCATCAAGTCTCAATAAATCTCCAAACACTTTAAAATTAAATTAATCGCGTCTCGCGGGCGCCAATTTTCGCGCGCAAACTTGTCAGGAAGCCATGTTTGATCGAATCAGTGCCATCTGGCGACAGCGGTAATCGAATGATATCGCTACACTCGTAATTGATTTAGCTGTTCGAGATGCTATGATTTATTTGTATTGATAACATATTTGCGAGCGTATTGAATATGTATTTTATTTCTTTTTACTCTCTCGGAGCTAAAGGGAGGCGCTGATAACGTTTATTACTCAACCAGAATGTGAAAGGTCACGTGTTTGAACAGTGTAACGGCTTTATGTAAAAAGTTTAGTTACTTGAAAAAACTGGAAAAGTGCGTTCTTTCCACAATGTTGCATTTTGAATATAAACTATTTAGGTATCCAAATTAATTACAGTTTGTTGTATCGCATATTATGTACTAGCGCGTAGCACCAATCTAAAATCAAATTTTCGGAAAACTTATCATCACCGCAAATTGTAAAAACAATGTGTTTAAAATAAAAATGACTTCAATTCGAAATATAGATACCTTACATGATAATAAATTAATAAATCCTGTCAAGGTATTTAATGTAACAATTTACAACTAGATAAATAAATAAGATGGAAAAGTAGAGAAGTTACGTAAAATCAAGCCGAACATGGGAACATTTTATTATGCCATCAATTGCCCGTTGCCACGTTGCGTTGGATAACTTTTGATAACGCAATGACAGCGTAATGCATCAGGGGTTGATAAGGAACGCTTGTCGAATTATTCTGCCCATAAATTTCACTATGTGCAGAATAATAATAATATTATTCTATAATCATTTATTTGTTAATACTAATTTTTGCCCAATAATTTTAATTAACTGAAGTTAAGTCGGATGGTAGTATTAATGTATAAACTACGATCTTTTCAGCATAGTTTATAACTTTTTAACTATATTTAGGTATGTATTATTAAAAATTTTAATTGTATTTTATATAGAGTAAGTTTCTATTTAAATTTCCGACACTTTTCCAAATCAATTTTGAACAAACAGATTACAAAATTTAAACGACTTTTGTACACTGAAATTCGTGAAACTTACGAATTATATTCGCAGTGCATCAATAAAAATAATTATCCGAAATGAAGATAAAAGAAAGTTGAGTTAAATTCATAAACGAGGCGACAAAAAGAAGGTAAAAGTAAGGTTTTCTGATTGGTCAAATTACTTGAAGAGGCGGACGTCTTAGATAAGGCCAATAGATCACGGACCGGGTGCTATGAGCTATCACACCTAGAGACTTATAAAAAGGGTTCTTAGACGGTTTGTATATTATCTGTTTACTACAAATTTTTTATATATATTATCATTGTAATGACTTTAGGTACATAAAAAGGCGAGTAATAAAAACTTATAAAAAGAAACATGACTTAAACGTAAAATGTTTAAAATCGATAATTTGTAAAATCATGTCGAATATTATATAGTTTATGGAATATTTTTTTAAACACAAAGCCGAATTAACTACCACTTGTGATTAATGCAAACATATATCTAATCACTTAATCAGTAAGTAATTACATTATTACATAATCTAATGACTATAATACCAGTTGAAAAAATCATCCTGTTACTGATATCTATAGTTTCCATAGTAGTTTCCATGGACATTGCGTCTTTCCAAAGACGCGGCACAAATATTGACTGAGCGCTCAGTTGACGATGAATGCGTTTTTATGAGAACCCTTCGCTATCAGCATTGGTGACCTTTTTCATTGACATGCCTTTTACTAGCTACAAACGTATAAAATTGTGGATAATAGCTCCATTATTCTTTTTGTTGTTGTCATAACCTAATACATACCTACTGCTTAAGCTCTGAGATTAGTGTACGTATTTTCATATGTATTAGGTTAATAATTTATGAGAAGCATAAGCATTCGAATTGACTTACATGAAGTAAATATTTTGTCATACCTATTTGTAAATTTTCACACTACAATAAACAAACTTTCGGAAAAAAATCCTCAAAAGTATCGCTGATATTACCCATAGGTACCTACAGATCATAATCTTGTTGAATTTAAAAAGATAATATTACAATCAAATTTCAACAAACCACTTCACTTTACAATCCTTAAAACCTATTCTCTACTTCAGTCCGCGCTAGAACAAACTATTACAGCTGGAGGTCGAACGCCTGTTTATCGGCTCCTTTCATACATTTTAATCTCCACTAGTTCACTGGCCACCATTTGTCTTCACTAAAAGCATTGCCTGTTGTATATTTATAAAGCACACGAGATGCCGCGTCATTGAAAATGTTAAGGGGCATTTAGTTAGGTGAGAATAAATCGAGTTTATCTTATCACGGTATCTTTTAAAGTTTATATTGAGCTGTTAAATTGTTTGCAATTGAATAATATAAAGTACGATAGTTGCTATACATATTTAAATGCGTAAATCGAAGATATATCATCTTCGATTTTGCGACATAGATTCGATTTTTAATCCTGAATAATGCATTTTATTGGATTGTCCTATTTACTTATATTTTTAATGTTTAAAATTCGATGTACCTAAGTACCTATCAGGAATTAAAATGCGTCATAAAATATCTATGAAGTCTGAGTTGGAAGTGACGTGTGTTTGCAGTCCTGTATTTTATTTCTGAAGTAGTAAATGTAGCTTATTTTTAATTTTTATAAAACAATCTCTATCCACGTGTAAAACTTATAATAAAGAGAATTTTATAAAGTGCTTTGCTATTAAACATAACTTTTATTTACATTAGGAACGCTCAGATTAACTTGCTTTGGTCACGCTAACCTACCCTTGAATACAGGAAATAATTTTGACGTAATAAGTTATTCAGTTTAATAATAAACTAATCGTAATCATAACCTTTAATAAATAAAAAAATATATATGACGGACAGAAAGTTAAGATTTAATATTTTATTGCAACAAGACAAAAAACAAATCATTTTGTATAGCTATTCAACTGTAAATATTAAGCGAAGATTGAAACTCTCATGAGAAAACCTCCCTAAAATTATGGTAATGTAAATTTTTAATCACTTTATTTTGATGGCGGTTTCTTTTCCATAGTCAGGCAATAAAACGCAATGTTGTTCCTCCCGATACGCCGACCGGTCGCGAGGGACTTCAACAATCACTTAAAATACAAATAACTTATCCATCAATATATCTTTGATCTTAAGATCCTCTGTTGTGAATATTTTACTGCGAAATTACAAAATACGCATTACACAGTAGTAGTAAACATTCTATAAACATTATAGTATATACCTGCGTGGCCTTCCATGGTCCACCCACAATAATTGATTGATATTTGAGAAAATAAAATTCCATTTCTGCTATTGTTAAAGTTATCGGACTCTTATACATATTATGATTATGAGAAGATTTGGTTGTCTTATTGGCTGCTTTATTTAATTTTTACCCCATAATGAAACGTAGCTCGTAGCATTTAACGTGATTTATAAGACAATTTACATTTCCGCTACGTTACACCGTGGGAATTGAGAATATTAAAAATTATTCGTTAACAAACTTTTCTTCCATCTGGCTTGCACACTGCTTAATATTATTAATATTGTTATTAAAATAGTCGTCGAACCTTGTTGTATAATTTGGACATTCGAAACCTCCTTTTGAAAATAACCTTATCGGAACAAAAAGTTTAAGCAATGATCGATTAAATTTATAAACAAACAGAATTGGACTTACCCTTGAGAGCTGGACAGATCCTCTTCCACAACGTGAGACAGCCGCAGCGGTGGTACTGCCCCAGCGCCAGCTCCATGAAGAACAGCGGCAGACCTCCGAACAGCAGCATCACGCAGTAGGGTATCAGGAATGCACCTGATCATACTAATGCTTACTAATGCTTTCATGTAATTTTGAAAGAAAGAAAGAGGAAAGGACATTTAATTAATCGCTAATTTTAATTAATTAAGGTAGCAAATAATAAAAACGGGAAGAAATTTTAAAATTGGTGATGAGCTTTTGCTACCGCATAGCGTCGAATCAGTTCTTGAAGTTGACTCTAATGTAGACAGAAAACTTTTAATTTATAAAAGTCTTGTATTGTAGTGTAGGTAATTACAAGAAAACCATGCACTAAAGGAATAGCTTGTTGGAAAAGAAAACAAAGAAATTTCCATGAAATTTCATAACAATTCTGCTTTATTTTTTACTCTATCTTCGACTGTTTCTTTATGATTCGATATACATCAAGTTACTATCCCGTCTAGTTTCCGAGAACAGAGAGGCACTCACCGCCTCCATTCTGGTAGCAGATGTAGGGGAACCGCCAGACGTTCCCGAGATCCACCGCGAAGCCGACCACTGCCAGCAGGAACTCCGCCTTCTTCGCCCAGGTCTCACGCTCGCGGGCCGGCGTCAGCGACACCACCATGGAGCGGCTTTTCGGGATTTGCTACAAGTATATCGGGCCTTAAGATTTACGAGATCATTGTTCTTTTGTTTACTGAGTTTGAACGTTTTTCATTCCTACATTGCAATTACAAGGCCTTGGAGAGTTATTTTTATGCTACACATAATCGTTTCACAGATGTTTGTCATGATGTTTCGATCTATATTAGTACTCTTTCATGATATTAATTTAATATATTACCTCTTAATTGATTTGTATTATACCTATCAATATAATATGTATATCAAATTAATTACTTTTTTACGGATGTTTATTGATATGACGTTTATGTATGTCCGAACGTCGCAATAAATCATGAAATGAGTCATGTTTTTAATTTCTTTTAAAAGCCGTTTCTACTTCTTACTACTCACATTGTTTAGTGCGGGTTGTGCGGCAGTGGGAGAGGTTGCGGCGGTGCCGGGCGCGGCGGGCGGCGTCTCGGGCGGAGCCATGGCGTCTTCACACTCGCCCTTCCACCGCTCCGGCCCTGGGCTTTCGCCCTTTACATCATAAACACATTAGTTTTTGGTAAAAAGTCTGCTTAATCGTGTTTTATAACTAATTTCATTCATTATTTAAACTATATTCGAATAAAGTGTGAAAAATAAATCAATTGCAATTATTCCAAGTTATAAAAGGTCTTAAAAATTTACATATTAGAAATATTTCACTGGGTACGATTTCATCACATTTGCTATCATATAAAATACCTCAATAACATTACAATACCTTCTAAAATTATGCTTCAAAATAATGTAGTACTTTGTATTTAAAATAGAAAATGAAATAAAATCTCTATCCTCAAAACAATGCTTCAGAACAATCCAGTACTTTGTACTATTATAAAATAGCGAATGAAATAAAATAAAAGTAGGACTAGATCAACAAGTCGGCAAGCTGTACGGCAACACTGGCGGTAAACACGGTGACAATTTGCCGTGTTTGCGGAAGGCCGCAAACATTGCAGATTGCTTTACAAACAAAAATAATGGGAATGACCCTTCGACGCTCGCTCACTGAAATTATCTTTCAATGAACTGCTTTGAAATTGGCAAAAATGTTATAAAATGTTCTGAAATGTATCGCATTGCACATCAATAATTAGATTTCCAGTTATTTTTTTAAAGAAAAAAAGAAAGAAAAAAATATTTTGGTAGCGACATATTCTGTAGTCGATACATTTTAGGTTTAAAATAATAAAACAAGGTGCAGACACTGATAAATAATAATGCCTATAATGATAAATTAAAAGAAAGCACTCCTATTCTGACGAAAATAATTACTGAAAATAAAAATTATTAATAGTAATAAGTTCATTCCCACAGAATATTTTTTTGAAGCTTTAAAATTCTTTGTAAGCCGCGTAAAGTTAGGAATATCGCACCTTTAAATGTTTTGTGAAATTAATGAAATTTTTGCTTTACGAAAAAATACTATTACAGGCTTAAATATTTACTGAAGTTAAGGGTTTCATACATTCTTTTTATTTTTTATTACAAAAATCCTTTCCACCAAAAAACTTTACAAAAGTAACTTCAAAGAATTAAATCATCTTCACTTCTTTATTTTGTAGCATTATTACGCAGAAAATTTGGCCTGGACTTCAAAGCGTTTGTTAAAAACAATCTCATTAATTGTAATTATGTTATTTCATCAATTCGGGTAAATAATTGATTCCTTTTATTGTATAAAATATAAATCATAAAGTATAAGTCTATTTTTGTGCTACATCCACTAGCAATCACTTAAACTACAAACATTATTTGCTTTCGTTTCCTTGTTCCAATCCGTACGTTCATTGGTTTTATAATTACGGTTAACTACGCGTGAAGTGATTCGCTTTTATTGGCCGTAAGTGGAGGCTAATGTGTTCCGAGATAAAAGGGATTCAATTAATTTATCGGAGATTTGCGATCGTGTTTAGCGCAATAATGAAGAAAGACAGCTTGAAAGATTCCATATGTGTCTATAATTGTAGCATCTTTGTATCTTTTTATTTCTTACTTTAGCTTTTAACGTTAGAGCTATAAAATTAAGATGTTTGTTTAGGTATATTTGATAGTCCTAGATACATATTAGCGACCACAAAAGAACAGGTTTGTTTTTTAACGAAAATTAAGTCAAATTTAATTGGATGTTTCTTTTGTTTGGTATTTATAGTTACTACATAGATATGCCACTTGCCTTAGCCACTTCCTACTAAAATCGTAGAAATATATACAGTTTAATTATCTGATAGATAAGAATTAGTCGAGAACATTGCCGCGTAGAGTTCTAGATATCCCGCACATTGAAAATACATTTTGAAATTTTATCTTTATATGTATGACCATATTATATAAAAAAGATATTTTGTATCAAACGAGCATTAACGTATAATAAGTATCTATCTAGTGAAATGAGATGCTAAGCATCCCACCGGCCGCGGCCTTTGTAAGTTTACGAGCTCTCAAATGTTATTGTCAATAAAATGGCCGAATACTGCTTTCATGGCACGGATTAAAATTAAATGCTTGTTTATCTCGCATACGTTTTATATTTTTTACTGCATTTAAAAAACTTAAGACTAAGAAAGATTTTTTTATGCGTCGTTAGATTCATAATACAGCTGTGATCTGTTTCTGTGATCTATAACTGAAATAATTCTTTGAGTAAGTTTTATTTAATTCACAATTTTTTCAATAAAGCGGTATTCGATATCTTTTCGAATATAAATCGTCAAGATAAACAACAATGTTATCAGGGTTGAGGATTTAAGAAATTAAATGTTTTATTCATTATTCTAACTGGAAGTTTAAATGACTGGTTTTTTTGACTTGTTAATTTGTCTATGCTGTAAAAATGTAACTGATAAAAAGCTAAGGAAAGAATTTCACTCTGTAACGTGGTTTTGACTCTACATAACAAAATTAAAACAAAAATAAATAATCAAAATGTTTCCTATTTATATGTATTTGTATATTAAATAACGTGGTGTATAATGTACTTTTTACACTATTCAAATCGAGCAAAGACGGGACGGGGCTAGTTTAATAACTGTGTTTCGACAATATTCACAAGTGAGGGGTCATCTCAAGTTTGATACGTTTATAATGAGATCAGCGAGTCACCTGAGAGCTGAACCGGACAGTACAAGTTGAACCCTCGTATATTTGTATGATAATATTGATAATGCATATTAACAAGACTGGTGGAGGTTTTGTATTGAGTTGAAAGTAATGTGATATGGTGAATTCAGTCGCTTTTGAGTCGCTGAAAAGTTTGCAATTGAGGTTTCATTACAAAGCTTAAATTTCGCTTATGTTCGATTGTAGAGTCGTTTCAACTTATTGGTTTCAATGTGTGTTTTGGAACAGTTAGAAAAACGAAACAAATATTAAGGAAGTATACGTAGTTATACGAAGTTTCAGATCTTACAATATTACGTCCGAGCTTCAGAATTAGAAAATAAAAGTTTAAAAATCTGAAATAAGCCATTTGCGAATGTAAAATTGTTAAAAGTTCTATCAGAACTAAGAGAGTCGATTTAATATCATTTAAGATAATATTTGAAAATGTATTTACTTTGGTACACAGATAATAATATAATACAATTATATTTGAAGTAGGTAGTATTTTATTATCTTCTAAGTAGGTAGACACCATACACAATTACGAGGTTTAATTATTGTGTTGAGTCATTTATTTTTTCGTCGAGACTGTTTATTTTTATTCAACAATCTTTTATATCACGTTGATGAGAGTTTCTGTTTTATTATCTTTTAATTCTTATTGAAGAGGCGAGAAATTTAAATTCCAAAGATTGTATTACAAATCCCCTAAAGCTGTTTTAATTATGTAAGTTCTGATTTTTCTTCTTGAGAAATGAGATTAATAAGTATATTTTAGAATATAAAATCTTATTCGGTCGCTTAAATTAGGCATTATAACCTAAAGATCTATATGTGTAAATTATAAGTAGAAAAAATATGTACAGATTTTCAAATACGCTTAACTTAATGTTTTTGTTAATTCACCTACATTAAACCTTAATACGAAAAGTGCAAAAAAATGAAAAATATGCGACAATAGAAAATAGTTCGCGTTAATTGGTTAGCAAAGGGACGACCCTTCATTCCCGGAATGCCTCGCAAATAGCGCACACGGATTTGTGTACACGTCCACGAGATTCTTATGTTATACTTGCTCCCATTTGATGATAATGTGGCGTATTATGTGGATATTGTACAAGGGAATATAAAATTTAAAACTAAAACATGTTCGCATGTTCAAACATTTGTTTAAGCAGCCTTCTTTTAGAAACGAAAAAAATCTTCAAAATACGTACCTAAATAAATAACTATTGAGCACTATACACCGGTTCGGAAAAACATACGTATTATTAAAAAGTTCGACTTATTATAATCGTGTGATTTATAGTGCGAAAATCGTTTCGCCTAATGATTTCTATATTATGCCTCCCCCATTACAATATTTCACACACAAATCTGTTTAGCGTTTTAGACTTAAAAGTGCAACCGACACATGTATTTATTATAGTGTCACTTCGTAAAATTGACGGTGAGATTAACATGCTCTCTTCACTTCTTTATTTTCACTTGCCTCTATCCAATAAAGAAAAATACATGCCCGCTTGGAAAAATAATAGATACCCTTAATATTCCCCTAATAGCATTATAAAAATTGCAATACAGTGGGAGTTTAATAATAAAATTGGAAATTAGGAATAAAGTTTGATAGAGTCTGAATAGTCTCATAGTATTTTCTATTCTCTACGTCATGATAAAGTACCAGAAATCCATACTAATATTATAAATGCGAAAGTAACTCTGTCTGTCTGTCTGTTACTCAATCACGCCTTAACTACTGAACCAATTTGCATGAAATTTGGTATAGAGATATTTTGATACCCGAGAAAGGACATAGGCTACTTTTTACCCCGGGAAATAGGATAGGTTTTATCCCGGAAATCCCACGGGAACGGGAACTTTGCGGGTTTTTCTTTGACTGCGCGGGCGAAGCCGCGGTTGGAAAGCTAGTAGTATATATATCTTTTGAAAAGTATGAAGGTTCGGGTCAGTTTCACCTGGTACAAATATACATATTTATTGTATGTAATTCAATCGCTTGTTTAATCTAATCAAATCCTCTGATACATACCTATGTATTCCATTCAATGATTCAATTTTAATTTTAATTGTTGATGGTATCCTGTTTGTGAATCGTATCGAAATGAAAGGTTTTTTAATTTCCGGGCAGAGTATGCTGTCCGACATTATATGTATTGTCTTGTCCTTGCAGTAGCGTAACAAATTTTATTTAATTGTATTTTTGATAGATGCCTTTAGAGTTGAAAAAATCTAGAGCACCGACTTTAGAAACAAGTGTGTTTTTTATTGTATCCACGTAGAATTTACCTATAATAGAGAGATGCTGGGATGTTAAATATTTTATAGACGCTCCTCACTCGACATCTTATTATTTCGTAAATCACTATAGTGAAATGAATATACCTATATTGTTATGTAATAACTATTAACTACCCTAATCTATATCAGTAGATACTAGATTATTTATTAAATTAGAATTGTAATAGCTCACCTTGTTTAATAGAAACGATGACATGAAGATCTAGAAGTTTTCATTACACCCCGTTTTAGAAAATTTAGGCTACCTTAAATCAATATAGAAGCCTCTTCATTGTTAATTTTGAGAAGATTAATAAATCATTCTCGGTTACAAAGAGCGTTATAGATGAAAACCTGAAAGGATTTGCTTACCTAGGCTAGACTTATTTACTTTGAAGATTATTACTAAATTTCGCACGTATTTGTTTCATAGCAATACGTAGGTAATTATATTTATTTATCTCATGTTGTAAAACTCAAACTTACCTGAAATTCTTAGTTTAAAAAACATCATCAAGTATTAAAAGTTTAAACTTCTAGTGGTATTTTACCTTTCAGGTAAAATAAAAGTAAGTAGATAGTACCTATTTATACGTTTGAATCGGTCTTTTAGATTTAACTAGTCGTTAATGATAGACTGATTTTGTGAAACATTACCAACTTTTTAATTGATGAAAATACAAGATTGATTATCTTTTATTAGTCATTTTACAAAGTGATTCAAAGTTCGAATTTAACGATATTGATTGAACCTTTGTAATTGTTTTGTCATCGGGTTAATAAAGTTCTGTCAAAAGACTTGGAGATCCGTTTTAAAAGTTATTAAATGACCTGTGTTTATATCGAATTTATTATACTTTTTTGTTGAGTGTTATAGAGAAGTTAAGTTTAATTTATTTTTACGCCTAATTAGAAAACCTACTAAAACGATTTAGTATTTCTTCAAGAAATTGTATGAATGTAAGCGGATTGCGCCGGAAAAGAAGGACGAAGAATGGATTTATATTTTATGTTTTGTTTAGGTGATTTTTGTGACTCCCGCTTTTCGCAGCACACCCAATCAAATTGCGTTGAAATAGTTGACAAATTAATTTAAAAAACTATCAGAATTTCTTTACGCGTTCAACATCCTTAAGATTTTTTATTTGATCAAATAAATAAGCACATCGCGTTTCAGAAATTACTGAAAAAATTACTAGACATTTAGCTTTTTTATTTTCGCAAATTGAACACTAGTTATTGTAATTTTTATATTTTCGGATGGTTACTGTTAAATTCTATTAATTTGTAGGTATATGATGATATAATGTACCTATAGTTTTTACAACTTATGTACAAAATAAATAGTGTTAGTTTATTTCCAAATGTTTATACTTTATATCTATCCTAAATACGTCATATTATCAGGCTATGCCTAGCAAGAGAGCCAGAGCCTCATAATCAATATTGTACATCCAAAAGGTGAAATAAAGAATTTTTTTTATTTTATCAATAAGCGCGATTAAAAAAAGCCGAAGTTTCCGAAACTCTGTTACTCCTAAACAACCAAAATCTTCGTCCCAGAATTTTCAAAACTGCAATATCTACAGATCCTTAACCATTAACCCAACAACCTTCAAGACGAGACTCACCTTATGTTTAAGTAAACGTCAGCGTTCTGGCGACAGGAAGCTGCCGTCGAAGCGCAGGCGGTGCGTCATGCTGGCTCGGCTGGTGCTGCAGGACTGCGGCAGCGGCGGGGCGGCGCGCTGGTGCCGCTGCAGGACACGCCCCCCGCAACAGGTGACACCCACTTGATGATGCTAAGGCATCGGCCACAGGAGCTTTTAGCAAACTGCGTACTAAGTTTTTAAGAAAGAATTGGCAAAGTATCACAATTAAAAGTAACTGAGTAGAGATGCTGATAGAGTTAATCGCGCTTTATTAAGAATTAAAAACCAATTAGATTTGTGTTAAAAATAGGATCAACTATCAGCTTGCAAATAAAAACGAATTGTCGAAATAGTTTTATCCTGTAAAAAGATAACATGAACATAGATATCACTTAATAAAAGGAAACAAATGACAATAGCATTGATAATCAACTCCTTTTTTAAGTGCAAATAATATTGATGAACTTGGTTATCAAAAGTCACATAAATATGTAGTAAGGTACCTACACGTATACCTATTGCGAATCTAATTCATATCTTTAAACTGATGAACAAATACGGATGGAAAATATATTAAGTATTTGAAAATATTTCTAATTCGACCCATTTTTGTAGATTTGCAATAACAAACTTTATAATTTCCAGCTTTTCAGAGCTTAATCATAAGCAAAAAAATATGATTTTAAAAATACTGCACCCATATAAAGTTTAAAAGTGGGATAAAAATCATATAAACGAACAGCGTGAACACAGGCGGGAATAACTATTGGAATAAATATCGTAGAGCCGGCCCACGGCTGTGAGATGTCGAGATTAGACCAATCGACCGCTATACGTGCCTACATATAGGTACCTATACCTATAGGCCCCTATACGTATATGCTATAGGTTTAGGTGCCTATAGGTATAGGTGCTTATAGGTATCTCATTATGTGGAAAGAGCTTGCGTAACAAGCTTTTTATTCAGCTGCATATAATGTTATATTCTGTTTATCAGATGGGAGTGGTGCGAATGTAATGGAATGTAAAAATAAGGGGAAATATTTAGCGACAAATGATAGCCACTTATCCTTAGGTATCATTAATTTCCATCTGAATAATATTTGGTATCAATTTTCCATTTCAACCTGTAAAAATTTGTTTTATTTTAACATGTGTTACGTTCATAGTTCAAAAACGCTAATTGTGCCACAAAATAGTTTACACCGCGTTGTAGTCATAGTAAAAGAGTCAAAACGTGAAATTGGTATTGTGACTCTAATGACCAATCTACAAAATTAAATACCATAATGCCGGTCACACACATTCGAACGAAATCCTAAATCTGCAATTGTAGAACGACATTTTTACTGCCTATCTACTATTTGCTCACTTCGTGTTTGTTATTTTTTTACGCAATAACAGCTGATCATATCGATACCTAAGAATTTATGTACACTGTTAGAAAAATAAAGTTATTTAAGTATGACGCCGATGAAGCCACGGCTCCAGCTAGTTTATTACAGGATTTAAAAGTAAACAGACAACGTATAGAGCTTTTCGTTATACAATTTGAATAAGTATATATTAAGAAAGTTCGAATACGGAGGTTTAATTGTTTTTTTCTATATCTTTAGTGGCAATTCTCTACAAATGAGAAAAGATTCGGTCAAGATCTAGATAATATTTTGTGTATAATTATTAATTAGACATTTTCTTTGATATGAAAGTCGAGATAATAGCCCGCATTACATGTCCAAGCCGACCCTTACACATCAGACCTTTTAATTGTCATATCATAATGATAACAGGTTTCGATAATATTTCATACTTACTATTAGATAGATCTGGAATTTGATATATTTCTATCTCTCATTAAACTACTTTATATTCAACTGCATTAGATTTTCTATTGCTTATTCAATTTCATGCGTGATGCGAGTGACTTTAACTCAAAAAAAAAAGTTGATTTACGTAAATAAGGAACATCTATGTCAAAAATATGTAGGAAAGTGAATTGTTACTGAATCAATAATAATTAATTGACGTATAAATCGAAAAAAAAAATTCCGTTTTATAAGCAAAAACTAATTTTCAATTTTAGTTTAAAAGCGCTCACTCACTATGTTGATTCAACACAACAGCTAAACCTGTAATTCAAACAATGCCAAAGTAAACTTGGAACTTCAGTCAACATTCTGTTTGTCTTTATTTGTATTTATTCCTGTTTAATGGAAACCCACACTGATCAATACGTGCGTGGTGACTATGGGTGTCGTGGTGGAGAATGCTAATTTTTCAATTCGCTTTTCATTAACATGTCTGAAAATATTCGGTCTGTGGGCACCTGACGGCCTGAAGGGGTGGAAACTATCTTTGTATAATTGTTACACTGTTTGTGTGTTTATGTTCCTTTTGGGTGAGTCATTTTTGATGGAATAACACTAGAAAACTAGCAAAGAACAAGGCGTACAAGGAGACTCTACATAGATGTTTTCTATTTATAGATAGATAGATTTTTTTTCGATATTGTACAGCGATATGATAGGCTGTTAATTGTGACAGTGGTTATTTTGTTATGACATTAAAATATACAGAATGCCTTTCCTTTAATCTTTTGGCACGGATGTGAATTCCATAATCAATCGAAACTAGAATAAATTTATAGGTTTTTAAAATGCTGTCTATAAAAAAATCTACGCTTACTACTACAGTTATGAAAAATTTTAAAACACATAATAAGTAGATACTGAAATATATTGTAATTGGTAGTTCTTGTATTACAAAGAGTATGATTGTTCATCGCTAGGTATATATATAATAACCCAGCTGGTAGACTTGTACATGATTTGGGGCAATTTATCGCTGATGACGGCCACCGCCTTCCTCATGTGCACGAACCTGGTGCACTCCGTGAAGATTCTCAACCTGCTGGTGAGAAGGAAGAGGATCCAGGCGATCGTGGAAGGGAATGATGATATGCTGAAAGGTGCTGAGACAGATGAAGAATGGGAGATCGTACAGAGGTATTTATTTATTTAAATATTATCACAATTTTTTTAAGTTTTTACTCAAAATTATGTTTGAAATTTTGTGGAAAAAAAACTGTCTCTATCATGATACCATCTAAAGAAAATAAATACTAGGGAAGCGCGTACCATCTTAGACCACATCTTAGCTTTCCATCAGGCGAGATTGTGGTCAAGCGCTTCCCTATCTAGAGTTAAAAAAAAATGTTGATAATCAATAAATTAACTTTAGTAGCGAAGTAAACCGGGGTGTTGAAATGAATCCTAGTAGAATATCACCTTTAAGACATATTTATTTAGACTATCCAAAACGATATGTACATTATTATATCTAATAAATGAATGCTTCCACACTCTATTAGTATATGATATTATTAAAGTAATATATAATTATCTTCTAGCTGTAACAGAGGAACCAACATGCACCTGTTCATATTCTTCACTATATCGATGTTGACTCTGGTCGGGTTCACGGCGGCTGCATCCATGGAAGCCCAGGATAACCAGCTGCCGTATCGAGCATGGTAACCATTAACTAAAAGAAACTTTAATAGCATAATATTGACTTAATTACTTAAACGGATAGCTATATCATTTAAACTAATTTACATACATATGAACAACACTAGTATCGCAAGATGAGCAAGACTTAGCTATAGAGCTCTACAAGCTATAGAACTTTTCTCTTTATTATTTCATATTTGTACAGGTATCCATACGACACCTCAAAGTCCCCTGCCTACGAGCTGACCTACAGTCACCAGGTGGTGGCGATCTTCGCGGCGGCCTGCCTCAACGTGAGCAAGGACGTGCTGGTGGTGACGCTCATCGCGCAGTGCCGGTGCCGGCTGCGGCTGGTGTCGACGAGGTTGAGGAGCTTGTGTGCTGACCTGTGTGTGGAGAACGGGGTAAGATATAGTGTTATGGGTAATACGTGAGATATTGTTTAGAGCGTTGCTTTCTAGATAAATATGGAAATTCAATTATTAAGATTAGTGATAGCTCAAAGAAATAGGTGTAAGAATGTTGTTGCTTCTTACAAATTAAATTAAAATTCAGTTAATCACTTTTGTAATATTAATTATATTCATCATATTATTATAAAGTTGAAGAATTAGTTATTTTTGGTTGAACGTCCTCAGGATCGAATGTTGAATAGGTATGCTATTTATTTAGGAGCTATAGGCCTAACTATGTAACATCACATAGGACCAAAAGGAACTCAGTTACAATGAATTATTTCTAACGCGTATAAACCGCGGGTCAACGTTAGTCATAAAACGAAACTGCCATTAAAAGTTTGTATGAGTTTGTTTGATGTGTGATCTATTTGTTAACAGCTATCAAAGCTTCGTTTATTAAAATATATAGATTAAAAGTTCGAAAGTTGAAGTTCTTACAGACGCTAGACGTAGTAATTATTTTACAATCTGTGGTCGGATTCTGTTTCGAAATTAAATAACATATTTTAAGTATTAACTATAAAAGATTCATATTTCTATATGGTAAAGCTAAGAAACAGCACTATACACTATAACTATAACATGATGTTGCGATCGCGTGCAATCTATACCTATTTCACATGCCTTATCGCTACGAAAACAGCTACGACTTTGTGAATACTACACAGTACACACCTCTACTACAGCTACGAACGCCTACATGTAGATGTCGCTACGAAGCAATGCTGTCGAGGTCCAACATACACTTTATCGCTACGAAAAGTCTACGAGTCTGTGATTATTACACACCACTGCTTCTGCTACGAACGCCCACATGCAGATGGCGCTACGAAGCTTTACTCTAATGCCTTCGAGGTTTAAGAGAGGGTGTTTTAATCATTTTTGTAGAGACAAAGTAAATAGACACTGATACTGTTTAAATTGCTTATCATTAGTGTTTCATCAAATGGTTATTTAACTTGATGACAGAAACTAAAAAGCTGATAAAATATTTTTAGATGACGTACCACGACACACATGTATATCGTACATAGAATTTATTCCATGTACGATTTACATGTACAATAAGCAAGTACCTTTCAATAGGCACATCACTACTACTGGTTTGAAGGGAGATAATCGCATGATAAAACGTAACTAGCAGGGAATTCACTTAAAATAAATATTATAGGACATTAATAAATAAATAAAATGATTCATATTAGACCATTTCACAGCGTCTCACATCAAAACAAGAGATGCTGGTAACCGGGCGGCTAGGTGACTGTGTGGAGCAGCATCAGGCCACGCTGCAGACGGTGGAGCAGCTGCAGGGCTGCTTCTCGGAGCCCACCTTCGCGCAGTTCACTGTGTCGCTCGTCATCATTTGTGTTACTGCGTTTCAATTAACCTTTGTATGTATTGCAGAGTGAAATATTATTACTGAATGAAATTATTAGTGTACAAAATAAATATTTCGTGTAAGGTGGTAATATTTCCCAGTAGTTGGCGTCGAATCTACGATCTTTTGTGTCATGAGCATGACATAAATGAGTTGTCTTAAATCATATGAAATTTGAAAATAATCAAGTAAAACTTTGGATAGGGATTGTTTTTGGGGAATGATAAGGGAAAGTTGTACTTGGTAATTGATCGATTTTATAATAAACTAGCGACCCGCCCCGGCTTCGCACGGGTGCAATGCTGATACTAAATACACTACAGAAAAACTGTGAACGTTGTATATTATAAAAACGTAGCAGCCCGCTCCAGCTTCGCGGAATACCGCCGCCAACGCTACGTCCCGCAATTTTTAAATCTGTAATATCTTCGAAAATTAATTAATTAAATTAATTAAATTAATTAATTATTTATCCGTATCATATTGTATCCACAAATTATATTTTATATTATTATTGGTAATTCTATTTAACATGCAAGCGGCTGACAATCTGGATGTCGGAAGGGTGTCACTGAAAATCAGTGCTGAGGCGTTTATGCCTCAGGTATCCTGAGTGGCATCCTTTTTTGGCGCACGCAACCTCACATATTTTGATAGTTTTATTATTATTTTGTTTTGCTTTACTTAATTTTTTTTTTCTTCTTATTTTTTAAACTTCGTACTTTGTAATGTTTATTTATGTACTTGTGAGTTGTGTGTGTTGAAATAAATGATTTCTTTCTTTCTTTCTTTCTTTCAAAATATTCACTTGAATCATACGGTGTAAAGGGCCATATAGATCTATATTAAATGAACAATGTATTTAAGGTATTTAATTGGTTAAGGATTAATGCTGTATTGGTTAAAATCGCTTCGAAAATTAGCCATTCTTTGTCGTAAAAAGTAAATGACAAAAAAAAGTTATTGTGGGTTATCCATAAGAGATAGACATATACCATCGCGGACTTTTCTGTAGACCTTTTCAATGTGTATAATACTTAGTACATTATTTTGATAAAACTCGTACAGCCGTACAAATAAACGAGTTATAACATTTTATGCAAAGAATAAACTAAGAATAAGGAAAAATCATACAAATAAACACGAAATAAATGTAACCTAGTATAACTTCGTAATAAGTATTCATACTAATGCTATTCCGTCCTTATTACGGCTACCACCCTAGTATAAGTCTGACATAACCGAGTTATAACATATCTTTTAGTACATTGTGCTGTGTTTTACAAGTTTTAGAAGCAATTTTCAATCTAAATTTGAGATAATAGCAATGAGAGTTTCATTACGTACCTATTGAAATGGAAAATTTTGTATGAAATGTCAAAATATACGAAAGTATGAAAAACCCTTTTGATATTTATAATGATTTATTTATTTACAACATGCGCCAAACCATACATACATAAAACTTATTTCTAAACTTATCACAATAATATACACTTTCGTTGAAAATATAAATCTTCTAAGCCTGGAGTTGTATGTTTTGAGTACCAGTTATTTGGCAACTCTCTATCTCAAGGTGGGTTTATCTTCGTATAGCGGATCGCGTTATCTATCATTTGCTTGCATATTTAATGATATATTTAAATTATTTCCAATGAATATTTAAAAAATAAATAAACAGAACATCGTATGATGAAACTTCACAACAAATTCGACGAAGTCAAACGAGCGTCAGCAAAATGACAGCACCAAGGCTTAACCGTAGACAATTTCAATGTTTTTCATAATTTTGTGAATGAATTGCGACGTTGCCGCTTCGCGCCTATTGCATAGCGTGAGCATAGATACATCGACGTTATTCCAAATTTATTTGTAAGAAATTATGACATCATTATTCTTTATTTATTCTTATCATATCTATGCATTGCATAAGGTTTGAATAAGCAAGTTTTTAGGTAGGGTTCAGCCTGCGTTTGCAATGTAAGCGGAAAAAAATGTAATTATTTAAACGACATCACATTAGAAACCTTAAAAATAACAGTACTTCTCCACTATTTAATGGATGTTATTATACATATAAACCTTCCTCTTGAATCACTCCATCTATTAAAAAAAACCGCATCAAAATCCGTTGCGTAGTTTCAAAGATTTAAGCGTACAAAGGGACATAGGGACAGGGAAAGCGACTTTGTTTTATACTATGTAGTGAAGAAAATATTTTTTAAATATTTTGTATACAGTAAGTCTTTTTTTAATCAATTCTTTTTCCTGTGTATACAACGTACATATTTAAAAATGCTCCTTGTTATACTTTCTAGTGTTTGGTTGTTCAGCTCTAAAAGACATTAAGATTCCATACGTGATTTATTATCAAAAATTGTGTTCTGTCTTTTTCATTTCATGTTTCAGTTAACAAGCGACTTGGTAAGATTTATGTCCATGGCGTGCTACCTCTGCACCATGGCGGAGCAGGTCTTCATCTACTGCTATGAAGGGAACGAGCTTGCTTTTGAAGTTATTATTATTGTAACAATATTTTTTTATCCTAATACTATTATAAAGGCGAAAGTTTGTATGTATGGATGTTTGTTACTCTTTCACGCAAATACTACTGAACCGATTACAATGAAATTAAGCACACATATAGAGGGTAACTTGGATTAACACATAGGATAGGTTTTATCCCGGAAATCCCACGGGAACGGGTTTTTCTTTGAAAACGCGGGCGAAGCCGCGGGCGGAAAGTTAGTTTAAAATAAATCCAGGAAATGCTTAGAATATAGTGAAAATAAGATTAAAATAAATTACTTATGTGACTAACTGACTGACTGATTGACGGACTGACGGACAGCTTTAGTACCACTAATTATGTTTATGTTTATGTTTTTATTCTCATCCTCATCTTCATTTTCATCTTCCTTTTCATCCTCATCCTCATCTTCATTTTCATCTTCCTTTTCATCCTCATCCTCATCTTCATTTTTATCTTCCTCTTCATCCTCATCCTCATCCTCATCTTCATCTTCATCTTTATGTCAATTAAGGTTGCTATAAATATTAAAGATAATTATGATCCTAGAGTGAGCAAGTGTGTGGTGCGGTGTACCAGTTCCCGTGGTACAGCTGCAGCGTGGCGCTGCGCCGCTCCGCGCTGGTGGTCATGACGCGCTGCCGCCGCGTCGCCAGCCTCACCGCGGCTGGATTCACCACACTGTCCCTCGCGTCTTTTGTGAGTGTGAGTAATGTAGGGCCACGTTCTCGGAGCGAGCAGGTGTGCAGCGCGGTGTACTAGTTCCCGTGGTACACACACGTTCGAAAACATAGGCAAAACCAAGTAATTTATAGCTTATGTGTTATTCTGGTAAACAATCTACATAACTGCCAAATGTCAGCAAAGCTATTGTATATTTTTTGCGTGAAATAGTAACTAAAATCCATCATCACAAACTTTCACGTTTTTGATAATAATCGTAATATAGAATAGATGGATGGAAGTGTGGTTGTAAAATTAAAATTATACCTACTGTATACTTCTCTATTATACATATTATGTCTACCTACTTTCAAGTTCTACAAATATAGTTTAATTGTATTTATCTATATTTTTTCAGATTATGAAAGCATCGTACACATTCTTCACGGTTCTACGCCAAGTTGATGAACGAAATTAAAGAAATGTAAGTGATGTTTGTTAGTGCATTTTATTATGTTTTCGTAGAATTGTAAAAAAATGAAATCTGTCGTAAAATTGCGCTGTGCGAGGTGGTATCTGTCAAATGCAATGTAACAGTTTAACTAGGGATTATGATTTAACGAAAAATTATGTGAAATTGTAAGTAAGAGCATCACAATTTCTTGATAGTTGACAATCTCGAGAGATAAATAAGTATAATCTATTTTTACGGTTTTACGGCGACATATACTCAAATGCGCCTATAATAAATGAATGTGTATTATTTTATAGTAGTTTTATTTATTTGTTAATGTTTATGATGTGTCAGACACAATTTTCAAAAGTTGTAGAAAAAATAAACTTGTACCTTATTTGAAGTTGTTTTATTTAATCGCACTTCTCCATTACTTTTTATCATTATATTTGGTACAATCGTATTTTTATGCTCTTATAGAGGATGCTTTATAAATAATAATATAATCGAGAGCTTTTATTACATACCTATGGCGGACAAACCCGCGGGCATCAGCTAGTGATAAATAAAGTGACGCACAATTATGAATACACAAGTCTTTAATAAGTACAAAGCGCGACGTTAGGTGCTGTTTATTTTAATAACACTATTGTGTGGTGAGAGATAATAGGTTTGGCAATAATTGCTGAAAATTATTTGTTTTGGTAAGGGCTTCTCAACTTAATGAAACTTAGTTAAATAATTTGTATGAAAATTGAATTGAAGAATATATTCAATTGTACAAATAAAATGAATGATCAATACATCTCACAGACATGTAGCTCATAATCTCTATATTATAGCCTTTACTGTAATCATTATAATAAATTGAATCATTACTATATTTCTCAACTAGCGACCCGCCCCGGCTTCGCACGGGTGCAATGCTGATACTAAATACACTGCAGAAAAACCACAGAGAAAAACTGTGAACGTTGTTTATAAAAACAGAGAGGCCCGCTCCGGCTTCACACGGGTAGGTATAAAATAGGCCAGGCGGCCGGCCGGTACCGCCGCAAACGCTACGTCCCGCAATTTTTAAACCTGTAATATCTTCGAAAATATTCACCGGTGTAAAGGGCCATATAGATCTATATTAAATGAACAATGTAGTCAAGGTATTTAATTGGTTAAGGATTAATGCTGTATTGGTAAAAATCGCTTCGAAAATTAGCCATTATTTGTCGTAAAAAGTAAATGACAAAAAAAAGTTATTGTGGGTTATCCCTAAGAGATAGACATATACCATCGCGGACTTTTCTGTAGACCTATTCAATGTGTATAATACTTAGTACATTATTTTGATAAAACACGTAGGGTTCACTCGTAGCCTGCGTTTGCAATGTAAGCGGAAAAAATGTAATTTTTTACGACATCACATTAGAAACCTCAAAAATAACAGTACTTCTCCACTATTTAATGGATGTTATTATACATATAAACCTTCCTCTTGAATCACTCTATCTATTAAAAAAAACCGCATCAAAATCCGTTGCGTCGTTTCAAAGATTTAAGCGTACAAAGGGACATAGGGACATAAGGACATAGGGACAGAGAAATCGACTTTGTTTTATACTATGTAGTGATATATAACTGTAAACATGGAATAAAACTGGCTAAATTGAGGACTCGACATACGCTGTTCTGCAAAGATGCTTATTCTTTATCTCATAACTTTTATTTTCCACCCAAAGTTTCCAACAACTGACTTAAATTTTCGAATTAAGTTCGTTTTAATTCATTTTGTTCATTGTCTTATGGTTTTTCAATAGCTTTTCACAATGGTTACAGTAAACAATAGTTTTTTCTCTCTCCGCGTAGCTCTCACCTGGCTGAGGATCATGGGGCTTTGGGCTCCTGATGATATAAGTAGTTGGAAGAAAATTGCTTATAATTGTTATACTTTTCTCGTTTATATGATTGTAGTTGGTAAGCTGATGAATTTTAACATGATAAGTGTTGTTTTAAGAATTATGGACATATTTAGTAAACGTTAATCACTCAGTTTATTAATTATAATTACAAATAATAAAGATAGAATACTTTATTCATCGTAAAGCATCCAAAATTACATCAATATAAATTTAAATAGGTACTTTTAAAATTATTTTAAATACCGAAAGCATATTCTGTACGCGAAAACTCAAAATGTAAATTTAAATAAATTGCCTTAGGTACATTCATACTGATCCAAGCGGTAGATCTCTGCATGATATGGGGGGACATCCAGCTCATGACAGCATCCGCGTTCGTGCTGTTCACCAACCTGACCCATAGCACCAAGATACTCAACGTGATCGTCAGGTCCAAGCGGATCAAGGATATCGTAGTTAACAATGATACAGTCATACGCATGCAGGATACTGAGGAGAAGCAGCTCATTGTCAAACGGTAAAAAATATGGTATATGTTTTGTTTCTAAGTCTAATTATATGTTTAAAAATATAATTATCTCAATGGTAGTGTCGTGAATGAATGAGCGTTATCACTAGGGAGGCTGTTTGAAAAAATGGAGAGAAAAGTCTAATTCTAACAGGTTATATATTACAATTGGAACCGTGGAACCGTGGATGAATGTAAGTTAGTAATGTTTATTCCAATAGCTGTAGCCTGTAAAACTGTTTTAGTTGCGAGCGAGGTGTAACCTTTTACTTCATAGCGTATGCGATGGTCACCCTGTTTACAATATTGTTGTGGTCATTTGCTGCAGCTTTGGAAACTCAAGATAAACAACTTCCAATGAGAGCTTGGTATGTTTCTTTTGATCAAAACACTGTATTGTTAACATTTAATTACCACATTTCTTCTCTTTAAAATACGTTTTAGTGGTGTGAAGATTACTGTCATGAAACCTTCATTCTTCATTTAATCTATTTTAAAAAATTGTGTTAAATACATGAATATCAAGAGAGCACGGGACGATATGTATTTTCCAAAATGGCACATTAATTCTATACAACGTCGGATAACTTTAAAAACATCAAGTTCTATCTCTATCAAACCATCCATAAGGTACCCGTTCAACACATCACCATCCCCTTCGTACGAGTGTGCATACATCCACCAGTCGCTGTCCCTGTACCTGGCGGCCAGCATGAACGCCAGCAAGGACATCCTGGTGACCACGCTGATTGCTCAGTGCCGGTGCCGCCTGCGCCTCTTGCGGAGGGCTTTTGAAACTTTGTGTGGTGATATGCAGATTGTTCATATTGTAATGTTATAATATTTTTTCTGTAT
>CAJQZN010039096.1:0-14495 GCA_907164685.1 Colias eurytheme | reverse complement strand
AAAATAAATACATGCGTCAATATATTTTGTGTTTTTTTTAAACAATTGTTTTATTTAAAAAAATATCATTCCGACCGCGGCTTTGCCCGCGTGGAATTAGATTATATCGTGAATCCTGTCTTATCCCACAGAAGTGTTCAGTTCGGATAAAAAGTATCCTATGTGTAAATCCAGGCAATTAGCTATATTTTATCAAAATTGGTAATGTAGTCTTGACGTGATTAAGTAACAACTAACAAAAAAATATACAAATTAACATCCAAAGTTTCGCATCAGTTTTACTGTATTAGTGATATCTTCCACTCTTGACTTTGACTGAAAGAATTAGGGTTTATTACTTCTTTCAGAAATATTACCTTTCATTTCTGGGCATGATGTAATATCAACATCAGCATCAAATTCTATCTAAATCCATTCAGTAGTCCGCGTTATTGAGTACCATTTCATTTTTTCAGAGTAACAATATTTTTTGTTATTTTAAAGATTATTTATAACCTGTATTATTTTGTAATAAAGTAAACATTACGAAATAATAATAATTATTAATAATGTCTAAGTAGTTGTTAAAAAGAAGATTATTTGTTTATAAGCAAGAAAATAAAACCAATAAATCAACAATTAAATATATGTATAACAATATTATAACTGTATAACGACTCCATACATGTTTGTCCCGAGTCGGCCAGCGGCAGCGCGGCGAGTTTGCAAGAATGACTTCGCGCACACCCGCGTTCGCGATAGCGAGCTATTAGACTCCGCCCGCCAAGCAGTGGATTTTTTTTGTGTATCGTCTTAAAGTAGCCAGGTTATTTAACGTCCGTATATACCTAGCTATTAGGCGTCCGTATATAGATATTGGACGTCCGTATATAATATTTGACGTCCATATATAATATTGGTTCACAAATAAAGTTATTACCTACCTAATTGTCTTATAAAAAAATAGACTAGATAAACATGTACATAATTATATGCTTGTTATTTTAGCAACTACCTGCGATTTTTCATGTAAAAATTACAGACATGAGCTTAATTTTCTTTCTCTTATTATTTATTAACTATTTGTGTACTAAACTTTATCAAAATCCATTGTTACTTACTAGTGTAGATAGATAATAATAAATGATATAAAAATAATGTGCATCCGTATATGTATAGGTCTAACGAAATTAGTATAAATGAAAAGACAAGCGTTAATAAAAGAAACCGAAATCTGGCAACGTCGCACTCACAAAATATGCCGTTCATGCTATGAGGACGCTAGATAGTCGATGCGATAGATAAATCACGATCAATATATCCAGGACGCCTATAATTTATGAGCATGGTTCGGGGTTCAAAAATGTTGCGGCACGAACGCAAGAAGAATATCGCGAAAAATTAAATTATTCGAAAATGACGTACCCCACGGAGCTGGCTATCGAAAAACTAAGCAATATTCATTAACACATGTTAAAAAAAGCAAGGGGAACTGGGGGACGTCGTAATGATGCACGACGTGCATGACGCCAAAAAGATTGTATGATGTAAATATATATATATATATATATATATATATATATATATATATATATGTATATGTATATTTCGTGAGCGGTCAGATTTGCGGTAATATTAGTCTATTCTTTCCTACCATTCCGGAAGGAATTCTTGGAGATATCTTGTAAATTAAAGAAAAACTGAAATTGGCATTTACCTAGGCACTATATCGCTCTCTTGTTCTTTACGTTATTTTACTAATTAAGTTTCTCCACAAAAAAACTATATTGCTTTCATTTACCTACTGTTTCTTCGACGAATTAAAACTGTCTTACTTTAAAGATTAGATATTTTGCTTTAAAAATAAATTATTATAGTAGATTGTTATATAAATGTAGATATTAATAAAAAAAATATAGGGAAAATTTCTAAAAGCTCACAGATAAAATAAAAAGCATAACAATATAAAAAATTTCTAACTGTTTAGGTAGTAAAGTAATGAAGAATGACTCAAAAAGTTAAATTAATACATACTTACTTTTTTATACTTCGTTTGCACGTGTAGGTTTTGTCGTAGGGCAACATTAAGATAGTAGGGTCATTTCGCGGTCCACTAAATTTCCAACCTCTTCCTTGTTCACTCGTTCAGATGACCTAAATATTTTAGGTTAGGGATGTGTGTACTGAAAGGTACGCTTGTAAGATTGGAGAGTATTATGAATAGTAAGCTTTATATTCGTGAATGGTGGCCTTAAGTTAAGGTATAAGACGTGATATAACGTATGGTTCGAATAAAGCTTTGTTAATTTTATATTATTTACCTATCTATTAAAATATAACAACATAGATTCAAATCGTTATTTTGCTTGCGTGGTAGCTATAATTTATTCTACCTAAGTATATATTGTTTTATTACATAATTGTCTAAATTTGAACTGTTAAGCAGTCTTGGTGAGGCTGAGAAATAAAATTTTCATATGCAACAAACCTTTATAAGAAAGAGTACCTACCTAGGTAACAGAATGTATTATGTATGCTAGAATTAATGAAGTCAATGTACATAGGTAGTTTGAAACCATGAAAATATAATAAAAACGAATAAGTAAGTATAACCTTTAATTTAAGTAGGATTGCTAAGAACTCTGGGCGGGACACGCGGTAGAGTCGTAACCGTTCCCGCAGTTCCGTCCAAAGCAGCGCGATGGAACAGAGTGGGGTTTTAGTCGGTAAAAATCCGACATAACCACGGCTCCATCCCCGGGAGCCGGGGGTATCTAAGAAGATTTCCCCACTATAAAAAAAAAGGATTGCTAAGAACTTATTAAATTATGACTTATCTAATATGTAGAGTTCATTTTTTACTAGTAATATAGTCGTTAAGTTATTTTAATGAAAGGTAATAAGTGTATATTATTATGTGTAATTGAATGAAGATATTTACAACAATGAAATACCCAGTATATTTGTCAAACAATCGAATTAAAGAGAAAAGGCTAAGCAAGAGTTTGTCTTGTATCGCAGGTGCCTCGTAAGCTGAGTTGGTCTAAACTGGTTATAACAAGTTGAGTGGGGGAGGGTGGGGCTAACTGGATTCCTCCCAACTTTCTCATGCTAGATAATGATCTTCGCTACGTGGGTGCGGGTGGAACGACGGGCGGTTGAAACGCGGCGGGTGAACGCCCGTTTGCTGAGGAAAAATATGTGGTGTTTTGTTATTGTTCATATTAAATTAGATATGTAAGTTTGAAATATTAAGGATTAGTTAATGTTGAGAAATCTTAAGTACTTATGATGAGAAAATTATATACCTACCTATATATATTATATTTTGAAATGTTATAGTATCTCTAATCTATCAGTATACTTAGTACTATTTTTCTTGTTATATTGTTTTACTTTGTAATTAACTGAGTTTAAATGTATATTTGTGTCAAACTTGTGCCAAATACATTATTTTTAAAAGTACCTAATATTTGTTTTATTTCCCAACTTATCATAAGAGTAGTAAGTTCCTACTTGTGTGTTAATTTTATATGTAAAATTAAAAATTATTCAATTGTTTACATTTCGCGTACACAATTACTCTACAATTAGAGTAAAAAAAAACTCCTGACCTTTGTACCTAATATTACCATGGTATGCAGACAAATGGAATCAGCTGATATCGATGCTAGTCAACCTTTATGTAATTTCTGTGAAAAATAAGTTTAATTACCTACTTAAATGTTGTATTCTATACCTACATAAAAACAATATTTATGTTTTCAAAATATACAAGTTTGAACAAATTTTGGTATATATAAATAGCAAAATTAATATTATAAAGCGATGTACGTAATACGAAACAAAACAGAGCTTTCACATAAGTTCATTATTTTTGGAAATAGTTTACTATCTAGGTACCTTCATATTATTTAAAACTAGCTTCCGCCCGCGACTCCGTCCGCGCGGAAAAATTAAGATTTATTTATTTCTACGTATTTTTCCGGGATAAAAAGTATCCTATTTTATGCCCAGGATAATAAGGTATAATTATACCAAGTTTCATCGAAATCGAACCGTTAGTTTTTACGTGATGCCTTCACATACAGACAGACAGACAAAAATTTTTTTAATCACATATTTGGGTTTGGTATCGATCCAGTAACACCCCCTGCTATTTATTTTTTCAATATTTTCAATGTACAGAATTGACCCTTCTACAGATTTATTATATGACTGTATAGATCATAGATACTACAAAACACACATACAAATACATAATGTTTTGAGAATAAGATACCAATCGAACGGTTAATAATACATTGTAATATAATAATAATTCAGACCATTGCAACGAACATACCATTCCGTCACAAGACATAGAAACAAAAATATCATAGTAACAAGTTGGGACTCGGGTGCATCTCAAATATACGCTAGAACTATTTCGTACATTTACATATCATCTGAAGGGTGAAGATGATGTTGCTATTCGTAGGGAGCAAGCATTTGCTAGGGCTGCTGCGTAGAAGTTTAAAGTTTAAGCTTAATTTTATTCAGGGTATAGTAAAAAGTAAAAACACACAGAAACAGAGCATGTACCCTAATGCTTTAAATAAGTTAAAAATATTTTGCTATTTCATACACATAAGACAGTTTAAAAGACTGTTATATCTATGCTTAAAAGTTATATTTTTCTTAATGTCATTATAGGTTATATTATATTCGATAGTTGCAACTATAGGTAAAATTTGTGAAGGTACATATATGAAATCTGTTTGTTGGCAGCCCTAGCCTCAACCCCTAGGGGAAAATTCGAAGAGAGCGCATCTTCGTCGCACTTCTGTGACATTCGTCGACTATAATTCGATTGGGAGCGGGGATAATTACAGCGAGTTTAATACGGGCTTGACGTAAAATGTCGTGTTTTGCGCGATTATATGCAAATGCCCTTAAGTTTCAGAAAGGATAAGTGTTGCTATGCTTGAAATTCTTTGCTCATTTTATGCAAAAAACAAGCACTTTTTGTATCTTACTTGAAGCATCATTAAATATTTACGCGCAGTATTTAGATTATTACACTTACCTATAAGAAATTCGTGTAGAATTATTTTCAAATTAAACATAATATTTGGCTTTTTCATTTTACAGTTTATTTATGTCAAATAATATAAATTTAAGTTAAGTACCTATATTATAACACTGATTATCATTAACATTGATAGTATATGAGCATCAGAACTGTAAAAGAGAAAAATGTTAACATCCCTTGCCTACTGCCATCTAGCGGCGAGTAGGAATAATAGTGAAAGTAAATAATATGTAGTAATCAGTTTTCAATTCTTTTGTTTTGTGTTATAAAATAGTAAATTACTATAAAATTTATAATATTATAAAAAAACATAATCAATATTTATAATACTCTTAGCTTTGTTTTATTTTTTTTCACCAATACTTAATAACAAAGCCAATAGATGTCGCTGTTTTTTTACAATAAAATTATATTTGAAGAAACTTGTTTGTATATACTCTGAATATATTCAAATAATATATTGCAACAAAATAAACGAAGAAGTTAAAGCAGTGCTGAGTCTAATTTTAATAAATAAAAATAAAATTTATGAATAATATAGATATGCTATTCGACGAGAGATGGCGCTGGTCAAGTCCTCTATGTAATTTACATCTCCTTGTTTTATAGAGAAAAACAGCTGTTTTATTAAAAAAAAATATACAATATGTACATGAATCGAAATAATTGTATTATTATGTACTATATTTTTTTTATTCTGTATTTTTCATGCTTTTCATGGCACGTTTCGAAGAATTCGCTTATAAGCGGTAGTGTTGTCGATTCGTGTTATAATATATTTCTATGTATCTTTCTATTTTACAATGATAAGTTTGAAATATTTCATTTTAAAGTATTAAATTAAATAAAGTTTTCTTAAATCCAGGTCTATGACCTGAAAACATTAAGTTTTTCAACATTTAAAATAAGTTGAGTATTGCCCATTGTGTAGTGAATAACTAAAAATAGGAAATAATGTATTTGAATAACTAATTAATAAATTATATCGAATGGAAGGGATGAGTGGAAGAAATTGGAGGAGGCTTTTACCGCAAAAAGCGGTCCTTATTATATTTAATTACATAGACTTTATAATTAATTAACACTTAATTTAATATTTAAAAAATAGAATTGTTATAGAGAAATAAGAATAATGTTAATACTAACCACACTAA
Source organism: Colias eurytheme (assembly GCA_907164685.1). Classification (NCBI taxonomy): domain Eukaryota; kingdom Metazoa; phylum Arthropoda; class Insecta; order Lepidoptera; family Pieridae; genus Colias; species Colias eurytheme. The sequence continues at coordinate 8,288 of CAJQZN010039096.1, read as the reverse complement.
CAACAAATAAAATTTGTAATTAGATATAAGTAAAGGAATTAATAAAATATTTATTTATTTATTTATTTTATCGAAGCAAATAAATTATATTTCAATGCAATAAACATTATTGTTTTTAACAGAAGCGTCATCAGTTAGAATCATTATGTACATAATTATATTTAAATTTGCGTTCACTCAATCAAAAAGGATTTGCATTTTGTCTATTTCATCGTATTGAAACAGTCGAGCGGGCTTATGAATAACTACAGCATTCATTATGAAGTACACACGTATAAATTTATACTTAATATTTTAAAGCTGAAGAGTTTGTTTGTTTGTTTGAACGCGCTAATCTCAGGAACTACTGGTCCTATTTGAAAAATTCTTTCGGTGTTAGATAGCCCATCAATCGAGAAAGGCTCATAAGGAAATAGGTATATCATCACGCTAAGACCAACAGGAGTGGAGCACATTTAACAGAACACAGAATTTAAGTCATAGAGTAAGGCTTTGAATTTATGATAATAATAATTGTACGTGCTGAAATAAAAACAGTACCTACCTATGTCTTGTTAGCTACGTCGTCGTCTTTATAGTTTTTGTTGAGAATGATTGAAGATTGCGTATGACAATTTGTAGATTATAGCACTACTTACCTATCGTAGTGATTGTTCTAGAGACTTCGAGTGCATGTTCATCAAAAAATTTAACTTAGGTACCTACCTATCGGGGATTAAAAAGCGTATATTAAAAAATTCAACCCCTATCAAAAGCATTCCTATATTAAGAGGGTAAATAAATCACTTCACATTTCCATTCATTACAATTTAGTAAGCTATTTGCACTGGACTAAAAGCGGGAAATTTTTCATCATGAACCGTTAAATATCGTATCAGCCATTTGTATTTGGGATCTAATTTTATCAGCATGTTTGATCTGTGATTCTTATCGACTTTCTATCTCTATCTCGATGTTTAAATGTTTAATTTAAATAGTAAATAGTGGATAGTTTTTTTATAGGACTCACAGATAAGCAAAAGTATACCTAAGTAACTACAATTATCCTGTCAGTGTTTACGTGTGTTCATGAGCTTTTTTTTTCTTTTGGGTCTTTGATTTTGACAGTCAAAAACGTACGAATCATAAAATGGTTGTTTTTAAGTGTCGGTTCAACTAAAAGAATAGTTTAGTAGAGTAGTTCTAGTGTGGAGTGTGGATTAAGAAAATATGAGGAGCTTTTGGATGTAAAGCTATAAGATATAAGATTCTTTGGGGTTGGTAGTGGGTAGGTTAACCCATGTAAGGCAATTGTGAATTCGCAGTGATAGTGAGTAGGTACCTACCTATTAAACAATGTTTTTTTTTTTTTCATACTATTTTCGCAAGTTGTTATAGGTAAGGTTACATTATATTATATTGTAATGCGTTTAATTATAATTCATGCTAGTAGGTAGGCATTTATTTGCAAGCTTGATTGCAATTTTCATTTTATTAATTAACATTAAATCTTTAGCATTCGATTATTTAACTGTATTAGGTATGTACCTGAGTATTCATAAAACTATAAAGTAGTAATTACCTATATTGCAAAATTTAATAAATATAGATAATAAATTATTACTATAATCTTACAATAGGTATCTTGTTTGAAACAAGTAGGTAGATACCTGTACTTAATTTACAGAATACAAAAAATAAGTTAAAAAATAAAAAAGATCTGCATTTACGTACGTTATTAGAGATTTGAAATAAAAAAAATAAGTAGATAAAAGTATTTTATTATGTGTTCTCATAATTTTGAGTAGGTTAGGCTGTAGGCATGAATATTCGTAAACTATCTGCTATTTAAATACTTTTCTCGAACTACTCTTTGACAGCATTATCGAATAATAAATTGAAATTGTAAATTTTGATTATTTGTAATAAATTGAGATAAAAAAAAATAACAATAATTGTCTACAGTTTGAATTTAAACCACAATTTAAACGAAATATAGAAATGTTCGAAAATTATAATTTTAATTAGTTTTGTAGGTATTTTTATTAAGTAGGTATTATGAATAATTCGTAAGTAACCTACCTACTTGCGTCAAATATAAATATATACCTATACCAACGTCCTACAATCTAAGTCATCCTAATTTGTTTTTATTTATTTGTTTATTAAGGTAAACAAATAAATAAAATTTGATTCTGATTTATTTATATCAGGCAACATTGCCCATAAATTGTTAGTAGGTACCTAGTTCTTATTCTAGTGTTAGTAAAAATACTTAGGTAATAGGTAAGATGTTATAAAAGGTAGAGCCCGGAGCGTTTTATAATACTTAGTAGAGATACTTTTAAACAATTTTTAATAAGTAGGTTAAAAATTTACCCATTTTAAAATAACATTTTTCTATTCAGGTTACAGAAAGGAATTTAATTTTTACCGTCGTACCTATATTTTTACCTCCCTTGAATAAAACCCGCAAAATCTGTTATAATATTTTACTGAGTAGGTATAAATGTTTTTTATTTAGCACTTGATTTTATGACATAACTACCCTATAGATAGCTAAACTTTAGGTATACATTATAGGTACTATAGGTAGATAATTAAAAATGATGATAAAATTTATCAAAGAATACAAAAAACCTATGATAGGTAGATATTATTTACATTTTACTAATGCCTCTATTTCGTAAATGCAATAATTGTAAGTAACATTAAATCTCATATTGACCATGTGTAACGGCACCTTATTATCATACACGATATGATTAAAAATATTTACCGCAATCATTTTAAAACCAAACAAATATGAAAAAAATCGCCCTTTACATCCTTGTACAAATTTTTGCAATTAACCAGCAACTAAGTCTAATTCTAATTCAGTTAATATTCTTAAAATCGACGTATGAATTAAGTTGAAATTATAATCGTTCTTCGTCCGCCGACGGAGCAACATGGCTGCCAGCGGTCACCCCACTCACCCTCACAAATCTAACCACCCTACATAGATTGCTTTTTTGCGAGCGAGCGGGACTTCCATTGCAAAATGCTTTCGTTCTAAAATATTTTCTACGCACCCTCATCTACAACCCAAAACCAACCTTACCGCTATACAAATAAAACGAAAATCAAATCAGCAAATCCATTGCAGTTACGACGTTACGCTTCTGTTACCGTTACATGAAAAGTGTGAAAAAGTGAAAGAGACGGATAGAGAGCACCGTCTCGGGCGGAGCCCAAGTTTTCGTGAGTCGTTCATAGCTTAGTCGTCGCACTCTTCCCGCTGATCGAATATACACACGCGCGAAAGGGACAGAGATGTTTTTCGCGTTTTCTTTTTTTATTTGGTCTTTATCTTTCGGGAGAAAAATGGTGCGTTTTGAACGGTGTGAGTTGGCGGGAATTGCGTAGCGTGTAATGTTAGGGGGGCATATACACAAAATAGTATAGATAATGAATAGTGTAGAATGTTTAATCACGGTTTTTGGAGCACTTAGTGCTGGGCCGCGGAAATATGAGATAATTATGGGCAAAAATGATTTTCGATTTTGATGAAAATTATATTGCGAAAGTTTTTAATGACACACTGATAGGTTTGCTAATGATTTCGCTAGAGTTACAGTATGTAAACGGTTCATTTGATATTCTCACTGTATTTTAAATTGCATCGGTTATTATTGAAAAGTTGATGATAAATATTTATACTCAATTCCAAACAAATTACCTGTTATTTTCTATGTTGATATAATATGCTATATACTTTTGGGAATTTTACCTACCTAATGAGTGACGGTTTTAATATTTAATAGGTACCTATTTATAATTTTTTTTATTATCTATTTACTTATTAGGTATTAACGATGTATTTATATTAGGTACATAGGTATTTAGTATTTTATTGGAGATGGTAGGTATTGAAAGGATAGATACCTAGGTAACGGTAGGCAGATCAATATGACTGTAAAAAAATGTGAGATCTTGATTTCAGTAAATGTCGCTTATTCTCATAGTATGTGCTTTTATGTAGGTACAATATTAGGTAATTTATTAGTTATTTTTAGCACTTTTAAAATTAATGTATTTTCCGCAACCGCGCTTTATTGAATTTGATAGAAATTCTAATATATTTAATAATACTAAATAGGTATATTTCTTATTCCTACCTAGGCATTTTAAATATCCATTTCGATTATTTTATGAAGTAGGTATATTATTATATATTATATGATTATTAATTTTTGAAAATTCCAATAATCTAAATATAATATTCTCAACTGCAATAAAAAACAGTTCAGCACAAAATATTATGTTAAACTCGTAGGAAAACATTGTTAAAATTCACCAGAATAATGATCTCATATTAACCCTTAAAGTGGACCGTGAGAATGAAGGGTCAGGGGTCACTCCGACCTGTTCAACGAATATTAAGTGATCCCTAAGAAAAGGTCACAACTTATGACCCCAGATCTGCCAAGGGTGACCCTATTGTCCGCTTGTGAAATTCAAGTTATTTGCATAAAGCGAATTTTTATCTGTAGCAAGTTTCATCTTATGAATAATACTATGTTAAACGGTTATGGACTAAATGCTGAACGTTTAAACAAGATTTACTTTAGCTGTCATTGAGTATGGAATCTTGCTATTGAGATGACCGCTATTCGAGCTTTCTTTTCGCCGCGAATTGAAAGCGCGCGAAAGAATTCTTTCGCACACAAGGTTGTGAAGCTGGTTCAAGTTTTATAAGACATGGGAATGTAAAATGTTAGCAATCACAATTATTGTATGGATAATATGGATGGAGCGTAGCTTTAACTATAATACACATTTTAATATTAAAGGAAACTGCTGGTTATGATAGAGTAACTAATTATATCGTTGGTTGATTAATCTGGTATTGAAATCTTCAGGCTAAACTTCATTCCTCAATGGGAACAAGATTTAAAGTAAAAACAAATACATACGAACGGTGACTAAAATTTAAACTGTTAATTTCACAAATCTAACTATTTGACACAATATTCTAAGGCGCGGGTCAGACACATGCGGCGCGGGCGCGGGCGTGCCATAAGCGCACCTCTTGAATCTGTTTTGCACCACGTTCTTCTTATACATTTTGTATGAAAGAATTTTGGAAAGGCGTCGAGACGGCACGCCACGGTTGTGCCACGGTTGCGCCGCCTTTCCAAAGTTATTTCATACAAAATGCCCAAAAGCGCACCCGATGCACGCCGGCAGTGCGCCCGATGCGCGCCGCGCCGCTTGTATATGTCCCGCGCCTTAGAACCATAAGGATCAAGCTTGTTAAATTTCAAAACTTTAAGCGTTCCATGAATACTATTAACAGCGAAAGATATCCCAAAGAATGAGATTTCGCTCTATGCAAATGATCCAGTATCTTATTAAAAACCATGGGAATTGTTCCATATCTGCAATTGTAATACAGTTTGACCCTTTACAAGCTTGACCTCACCTGCCGCGAATAGTTAATTTTGTTATATTAATTCAGAATTTAGAATAATTTACATGATAATAGATTGTTTCGCGACAACCGTTTTAAGCAGTTAATCTTGGAAGAAGCTTTATGGAATAGGTACCTACTTTTCGTTTCTTTTGGAGTTGGAGTCTTATTATTATTAAATTTTAGTGAAAAATCAAAAATGTTGATGACTAGGGGAATACAGAATTGTTGTTAATGTATTTATTATTTTTCGTGTATTTAAAAATAGTGTAAATATAAATTATTAATTTAGGTGCGCTCTACAATTTCATTTTTATGCCAAGTAGCATTTGTCAATAAGTTCTGTTTATAAAAGATACCGTAGACGGTAGAATGTAGTTCAGTTTGTTTAATGTATTTGTACAGAATGAATAAAGCATAAGCAAAAGCAGTCATAGTAATATTTTTAACGTAGGTAAGCCGTAGATATTAAAATTACAGCTCTACCAATAAAATATTGTACATAGCTATAATAAAAAGGTATATAGGTATAGGTTTTCTAACGTTAATTTCTATGCTTCCTATAAAAAGGTTTATATAGTGTTTTTATTAATCTAGGGTAGGTACCCATTGGCCGATGTTATTTAAAATTCTAAATTCAAATACAAAATGACATTTTCCTACTCAAAAACGACATAACTTTTCAAAAGATACCATTTCTATATCAATAATAGAACCTCCATATCCGCATACTAAAACAAAAAATATAATCATTTCCCGCCTAACGAACTTAACAAGATGCAAGTCCGATACGATTTAAATTAAACCCCGTTTTATATCTCAATTCGCTGCGAATTGAAAACGACAAAACGATTAGTTTACGTGCCATTCCTTGCCGCAGACTAACTGACAGCAGTTAATTTATTAGATAATTTGCTTTCCGATTCGATCGTACGGAATTGTTATAAAATCTATACATATAATAAATCTGTAGAAGGGTCAATTCTGTACATTGAAAATATTGAAAAAATAAATAGCAGGGGGTGTTACTGGATCGATACCAAACCCAAATATGTGATTAAAAAAATTTTTGTTTGTCTGTCTGTCTGTCTGTCTGTATGTGAAGGCATCACGTGAAAACTAACGGTTCGATTTCGATGAAACTTGGTATAATTATACCTTATTATCCTGGGCAAAAAAAGGATACTTTTTATCCCGGAAAAATACGTAGAAAAAAAATAAATCTTAATTTTACCGCGCGGACGGAGTCGCGGGCGGAAGCTAGTTGTACATAAATGGTTGGTATTGTAAAGGTTTGAAGTATTTTGTGGATTATCTATTTTAGGAAAAGCGTATTAGGTACTTTGTTTTTAGGAAAGGTTTATTAAAATGGTCAATGATTATTGATTGGCAAAATTTGTTATTCCGATTCGATGGAAATAGTTATAAAATTGTGACGTTATGTTGTAAAATTGTGATGAATGAATGGGATAGTTTGGATATAATTATGTATTATATAATTTGTGAATTCATGATTTTTTAGGAAAAAAGAATTAGATACTTTACTTCTAGTAAAGTAGGTTCATAAAAATGGTTAATGATTATGAACATTTTTGGTCATCATATTAGATACTTTGTTAATGTAAATTTATTGTGATACATTAATCTAACATCATTGATTGATCCTGTATTGAACTGAAAGCTCCAAAGAGCCATATTACAATAAAAAGAGGCGTAACTATCACAATAGGCCTGCCAAACAAAACTAGTTTCTATCTAATTGTAATACGACACAAAAAATAAAAACAAAAAAAAACGCACTTATAAAATATAAACCCCGTGTCCCACTGAACTGAAGTCGATAGCCGAGCAATACTTTCCGACGCTATGATACTCCATTCAATATTCCAATTGGAAAAAAGAAGTTGGAGTGACGTGACCTTGCTTTTCCTCGGTTCGTTTTTCGTTTACGCAGGCGCGATGGGGCCCGGATCAATGCCGAAAAACGGGGGTTACGTTAGGGATGTAACTTTAAATGTAACTTTTCGGCTGTAATTTAGAAGTTTTGAGAATTGTGAAAAAATAAATTATTATTAAAAAAAAAATTGTTAACGATACAAATTGACACATGCTATCGTAGTCCTTAAAACAAATTTAAAAACTCATTTCAAAAAAAAAATGTAGCGTCTTACTACCGAAATTTTTGCATTAAGCGTAGTTTTCCTTGCCTATTACTGTATCAAGATGGCCATTCTATATGTTTTTTTGCAACAGGCAGCCCTGTTTAGGCCCCCATGTCCAAAGTAAGCGCCTCGCGGCATCTGAAGGGTTAGCTCGGTTGCTAGGATACGCCGCCTTTCGTTTGGGACGGTCGATAATGCTACGCGCTTTCTTTGGCGTAGGTGGAGTCTAAATGATCCCTGTTTAGCGAGGGTTGAACACACGAAATGTAATAGGTAATTTTTAATTCTATAGTTTTTGTGTGTATCTGAATATTAATAATTAAATCAAGCTAAAGCTTAAGTTAAGAAGTGTAAGCTGAAATTATTCATAGTACATATATTTCTTAATCCCGTTAATAATATTTAACTTCGACAAAATTTATGTGAATGGCAAAGTTTTTCTATTAGCTTTTGGTTGTAACAGTTATGTTCTTACCTTAATGTTGTCACAGTTATGTTATGTAGGTACTGTAATACGATAAAAATATTTTTTCATGTTGAATATAGGTACGACTTGATTCATCACATTCTGACTTCATTCACATTTTTCGTTCACAAAGAAAACGAAATGTCAAGCCAGAATTAGTTTGTTGTTTGTTAATTTGTTGGTTCTGCTCTTGTATAGATAGGTATTATGCTTAGGTATTATGTAT
>CAJQZN010039095.1:29316-44005 GCA_907164685.1 Colias eurytheme | reverse complement strand
AAATCTTTAATTTCTATCTATAATAGTTCTGTGATAATAGTAGGTACTCGCGTAAAATAAAAAATAAAATACTATGAATAGATATATTTCAAACGGGTGGTAATGCAACAAAACTATCAATTGATGTACTATCAAAATTTAATGTTAAAAACATCGTAAATTTTTCCGAAACTTCACAGTGCACCACTGTGCTATCAAGCAAATTGCAATATCACATAAAAAAGTTTCCAAGTACAAGTGACTCAATGTTTTCCCTCGTTTACATTCAAGTTACAAGTGCAATACAAACTATTACCTTGTACCATAGATAATATAGTACTATACTACTCGTACTAACCATTCGTATTTAAATATCTATAGAACGGCTGAACTTTCAAGTGCCTTGTTTTGACAAGGATAAAGATTACGAAAGTTTCTTGGCTCGTTCTTCTCTATTGAGGAAGACATTTACGATATTTTGCCTAGAAATATAAGAAAATTGGATAAATGGAAAGGATAGGCATATATTATTATTAATTAATAACAATTCTAATTTAAATTCAACACTTAGACAGATCTATGTGTTAAATCTATTATAAAGCTATATTATAAAGCTGAAGAGTTTGTTTGTTTGAACACGCTAATCTCAAGAACAACTGGTCCAATTTGAAAAATTATTTCGGTGTTGGATAGCCCATTTATCGAGGAAGGCTATAGAGTATATATATCAGTATATATATAGGCTATATATTATCATGCTAAGATCAACAGTAGCGGAGCCACACGGGTGAAACCGCGGAGCGCAGCTAGTCTGTTAAAAAGCTATGTGGCCAATCAACGTATGTACATATAGAAAAATGCACTATCTTATTAAAACGACAGAAGTCTACATAACTTAATAAGAAACAATATAACATTCAACATACATTCAACTTATAAAACAATTCAAACTTTATTTATTTATTAAACTATACTTCTGGTAGAAGCTCTTTACTTTCACAATACGTAAAATTATTTACCACAACATTGAATTCAACTACCTTCATCCAACCACGAACGCGGAACGATATTACACAATCTACAATCGTCTATCGATAGCTCATCTCACATGAACAATAAACAAATCTTGTTTTTATCTCGGCATCAGACGCGTGGGCTGGTCCGGTGACTCAGTGTGTCTAGCGGCTATAGGTTAACGTGTCTGACAGCGCGACACGACACGACAAGACGATATAAATATTACGAAATGTTATATAAACGATGTGCTTGAACAGTGAAAGTCACTGAATAAAAAAGTTTAAAAAAAGAATAATCCAATAAATATTTCCCGCGTAATCCTAGTAAGGACAGTCGACAGTCTCGATAATTTTCCATAGTTATTTTACACGCGTAATAATTATCTTTGGGAAACATCGGGTTAAATAAAATAAACAAAACGATCGCATTTGATATCTTTTCATAATGTTTCATTCTTTAAAGCAAACCTACTTAGATGCAAAATTACACCAATAACCTTAAAGCATGCATGTTTGTTTACTACGGTACAAGTACCAATATCGCATGGATCTTGCTTACGATATATCGTATTACATCGTATCGTCATAGATTATGTTTAATATGTAATTCCAACGAGTGGCGCGACACGACGCGTCGTGTCGACGTTATGCGGATTTTATTGGATCCAATTATAATGTCTAGTTTTTATTAGAATATCAAGTTTTATCAACTCAAATAGTTTAATAGGATGAATGAAATATTAGATGTCTCAATTAGATTTTTTTTTTCCATACTTATATTTTTATTATTGTTCTCTCACTCTATCCTGCTTTTACGTAGATACATATTTCTAAAGTTCATGATATTTGATCCATCTTTCGAAAGTGTTTTTGAGATTTAATCTATAGGAAAATCTCAGTTAAAATCGATGTTTTAACCTTTAACGTGATGAATGTTCTGGAGGCGTCAACTCTGTTATTATAGTTAAACAAAGCGTATGCAGCTTTAAAAATAGAAAGGTTTCTTAAAAAATAAACGTATTTTCACTTTTAAAGGTCACAGTTATTCATATTATTATTACAATTCCTTTTTAAATAATAGTTACTGACCCGGCAAACGTTCATCTGCCTTACACTTATTCCTCTTCTCTCATCATTGCTCCACTCTTATACGTTTTAGCGATCATATGTAGCCTTTCTCGATAAATGGACTATTTAAAATTGAAATTAGTTTTCAAATCAGACCCGTAGTTCCCGAGATAAACGCGTTCAACCAAAACAAACAAACAAATTTTTAATCCTAGTATCGATTACCAATATTATATCTCTTACAAGAACCACCCATATCCCACCTGATGACCTTCAAAATGTAAGTGATACATCAAATCTCGTCAATACGTCAATAGCTGTTACGTTATACGTAGCGAGATGAAACCGGTTGGGGATCGAGACCATTTTGTGCATTCACACGTTTGGGACAAGGGGAAGAGAGACAGCGGGTATTTATTATACATATTTAATTACTACATATTTATGAAATTCGCTAAATAACTAAAATTATAGCGAAAATTGCTTTGTCTATCAAAAAGGTAGCCATCCTGCATTAATAAAAAGAATAAGTAGTCATAGATCGGTAGGCTCCAGGCTCCAGCTTGTACAAAAAAAAAACAAATTGAACATTAGTAATGTTCTAATCAAACTTCAACGATTGTTGCTTGATGCAGCTCTTTCCTCCACAATGCATATCCACCACATAAACCAATACATTTTTACTCCGGTCCAAATTTCAATCGCGTATAACTTACACCGTCCCATTAGACTCCTGAGGATAAATGATTGTGCGAGGGCGCGTGCGTCCTCTGTCTTAAAGCTGGGTATCGACTTCGCGCTCCTGGCGCGCGCGCCATGAATGACCGCGCCGAGAGTGCGCTCCGCGGAGCGCGTTCCAAATAATTGAAGTATATCAACTAAGCGCGCCTGGCGCGCGTGGCAACTGTTCCAGTGTTTGACCGTTCATCATGGAAGCGTCGTGTACGAGCAGCAGCAGCTATTGTAATTATTATACACAGCATAATAAAAAAGAAAAAACAGAAACGTCAAGTGCGTTGGTGGATAAAAGAGCTGTACCGAAAAAAAATGCAGTATGGAGTGACACTTATAAGAGACATGCAGTTCGAAGTGATAGAAGACACAATAAAAAACTTCAAAAGAATGTCTACAGAAGATTTTTATTACTTGCATAACTTGATAGAGCCAAAGGTGAAAAAAATGGACACCCAGTTTCGCGAAGCTATTACAGTGACTGAAAGGCTAGAGACAAGCTTGCAATACCTGTTCAGAGTTTCAAAGCAGTCTATATTATCAAGGATAGTCCCAGAATTATTATTCGGAGCGCAACAAACACAAAAAATACGACAAACCCGTCTCCATTGGCGCGCGCGCCACGTTTGATGCGCGGTAAAAAACCGACACCCGACGGAACGGACCGCTCCGCGTTCGACCGCTCCAACGAACATTTTGGCGCGCGTTCCAAACTGGTATCCATTTCACGCGGCTGGAGCGCGCGCCAATGTTCGACCTCTTGGAGCGCGAAGTCGATACTCAGCTTAAGTCTTAACTCTTAGCACACAGTTTGTTGATCCCTGCACGAGGAGAAACAATGGATATGTACCATTCTTTGAGGGACATACTTTCTGAAGATACGTCTGTCTACGTCGTCATATGTGTGATTTCCACCGACGGCATAAAAGGGGGAGATTCGCAATTCGACTAAATTTTTTTGGTCTGTCACGTCAGAACTTTCGAGTCGGTCCCGTTAAATTTTTTTCCAGTTATGACTATCAAGTTAAGTTTTGTGTGAAAAAAGAAAAGTATTATTTTGGCCAGTTTCAAACGCAAATCAAATCCCCTTCAGTTCTAAATATCTTCAAATTTCACTGTTACTAAATAGGTATCTTTGTGTATTCATATTTTAACAAAACATAATTAAAAAAAGCTTAAAATCGAATTTCAAGCGTTAAACATATTAACTTAAAACGTATCCATGACACAGCAGAAAATATAATTTACCTAACTGTATCCAACATTTTCTAAACAAACCTTTTTGAGGGTAGAAAATTGCTTTATAATTAACGCGTTCCACCCACGTTTAGCCGTGGGTCGAGTTTTGAGGCCGACAAAAGAATGCGCTATGGACCTTAATTTGTTTGAGACCCCCAATGAGTTTCAACTTTATGGTCAACGAGTTGAGATTTTGAAGATATGTATGTTCAAAATAAGTTTGAACAATTTGGAATCAGCTTAGTGAATTATTAACATGGCATCGAATTAACTTTTTGTATACGATGTTATTGTTTAAAGATTATGTTTCGTTCATGAATGTAAAATTAAAAAAAACAAAATCTTCAATTTACTTATTACTTACAGAAGGCAGCCTTATCGTGAAATGGTTAATTTTTATAAAATGCAAATTCTTAACATGTAAGACGATAAAAAATACAAAAAAAATATGTAGCTAGGTAATACTTATGTGCACCTATTTATTCTTTTTCATGCAGATAATATTTTTACTTAATTAGTACATATTATTATGCACATTAATATGATCCTAATCCAAAACGGAAACACAGCTATAAAAGAAAGCCGATATCGCCACATAATCTCGCAGCTAGAACAAAAAATCCTATAAATTCTCTCGTCACATTCGGTATCGATTTCTATGATAAGTATCGCGTGTGAATTGCAATTGATTATACTGAATATCTACCATTGTTTCGTTAGAGACTATATTGGCGTTTAATCTAGACTGATTGTATTGTTCTATTACTTAGCTACTTTGTTAAATAAGTTCTGGTTGTTATTATTGTGACCTGTATTCAATTGCATACTACTTATACAACTGTACTATTTAGCCAATTTATCAATTCTTTTCGAATTACAAAGCTATACCTATTATAGCTTTCTAAATCGAAACATTAGATAACCTATATGTTCATTCTTTACCGGGTAACTATATCTACATATTATATCACAACCTGTAAAGTAAAAATAAATGAAATCTATGTGCATACGGTGTACGCGATGCATAAGTATTTAGAAACTAAAATTAATTTAGGCAATTTTTTACAATAATCCTCATTTGAAACTATCCAGTCTTAGTAAAATACTTTTAAAATAAGATAACAAAATACAGCAAAATACCTACTATCAATAGTACTTCAAAACCAAACAAACCTAACCAAATGAATACAACACAAAAATAATCATGAACTCATCCCATCATATCTAAAAACGGACAAAACCCCATACATTAATAGTACCGTAAATCGCATATTATGTCAGCCTTTATTACGAAATTGAATTAACCTTGGCCCATTTATCACACTTCATTTATATTGCCGTGACTCAGGCATTAATATTCGCTCTACAAATTAAAATTCCTATGGTGTTTCTAACATTGTAGGCTATGATTGTAGGACTGCAGTAGGTTAACGATTAAGGACATTATTTCTACTGTGCGATAGAATATTTAAACACTAACTACATATTATATTCATTTGCATGATAAATTAATACCTAATTCAAAAATAAAAATAAAATTGTAAACAGTTTCATTTCATAATATCAACTAAGATAAACTCAGTGTTTTAATAACTACTACTACTACCTTCTTATTACAGGGTAATAGAAGACGACATAAAAATAAATCGTACTATAAATCAATTGCACTTACTCTGCAGTTCACACCATCTTAATTGTTCATTTTACGTAAAGCCACAAGACAAGTTATCTGAGTTTATCTATACCCGCAATGCTTCTTAACTTAACCCTATTTTATGATACACATTCACATTTAAATTTGCGATTTCATTTTTATCAAAGTTACACGAAACAAAGGCATTTATATGTAAATTAAATTATCGTTACCCCGTTTTTATCAAATTCCTACACCTACTACCACTTTTACAATTCCCAATTCGCATTCCGAATACGACAATTTAGAATATTAATTACAACTAGCGACCCGCCCCGGCTTCGCACGGGTGCAATGCTGATACTAATAATACACTACAGAAAAATTGTGAACGTTGTAAAGGTATAAAAATATAGCGGCCCGCTCCGGCATCGCACGGGTATAAAATACATAGCCGGGCGGCCGCAAACGCTACGTCCCGCAATTTTTAAATCTGTAATATCTTCGAAAATATTCACTTAAATCATACGGTGTAAAGGGCCATACAGATCTATATTAAATGAACAATGTATCTATGGTATTTAATTGGTTAAGGATTAATGCTGTATTGGTTAAAATCGCTTCGAAAATTAGCCATTATTTGTCGTAAAAAGTAAATGACAAAAAAAGTTATTGTGGGTTATCCATAAGAGATAGACATATACCATCGCGGACTTTTCTGTAGACCTTTTCAATGTGTATAATACTTAGTACATTATTTTGATAAAACTCGTAGGGTTCAGCCTGCGTTTGCAATGTAAGCGGAATAAATGTAATTTTTTACGACATCACATTAGAAACCTCAAAAATAACAGTACTTCTCCACTACTTAATGGATCTTATTATACATATAAACCTTCCTCTTGAATCACTCTATCTATTAAAAAAAACCGCATCAAAATCCGTTGCGTAGTTTCAAAGATTTAAGCGTACAAAGGGACATAGGGACATAGGGACAGGGAAAGCGACTTTGTTTTATACTATGTAGTGATACAAAAATTCAACTTTCACGCGGCCTTAATAACATTCATACGACAAAGACTGATATAATTATAGGACTAATTCGAGCATGTGTTAAAACGGTACAGTTACATCGAAAAGCGCGCGATCTGAATATTAATCTATTTAATATTTAATTTGTATGCGACATTCGTACGTATGGCTTTTATAATACAAGGTGTTATAATACGTAATTGATGTAGTTTGTGTAACTTTTAGGGTTTAATAAGATTAGAGTCGAGACGTGCTCCCATAGTAAGAAACAAGATTAAGCAAGTAACAAACAAGAAACACAACAGTTCCTGTATAAGCGTAAGATTAACAAGTAAAACAATGAACTATTTAAAATTTCGTAATCTTAACAGGAAAATTATATAGTAGGGTGTACCCTCAATGAAAATATATACTTACAGAATATATGAAAAACATATAAATAATGAAATTTATAAATAATCTAGCCTAAAAGCTTTTATTTGTGACCCATAATTAGTTATAATGAAATTTGTGGAAAAATAATTCAACATTCACTGCTCAGTATTCAATCGAAGTCTATTGATTAAATTGTATTTTTTCGCCAAGTTTCTAACATCGTCGCATATTGGTTAATGACTACTGAACCAGCTTTATTACATAAAATTAATCGAAGATTTCATACAAAACATAGGCTATGGCTAACAAAACTTCCCAAGCAGTAGCAAGTCAACACAAAAAACTGAAAAGGAAGCAGACAGACATGTCAATCGCCGCGACAATTTAACGCGCCCTACGGTGCTGTCATCGCTTGTCACTTTACCACCTAACTGTACTTTATTGATCACTCTATAGTCTATAATATCTCTACTATACATATAAGTATAATATTAATGTATTTTAAACATAGATCCATTATTGCTTAGTGTGTGGGTTGTAATTCGATTTGGAAATAATTAATTCTAGAGCAAAAGTGATCGATTTGAAAATAAAATGTATTGAAATGATAATGAAGAGTTCTTTATTAAAATTAAGCTTTATATTTTGATATGGAAACTTTCATATCTAAACAGAATACAATGATATTTTTGAATTATTTAGCTATTTTTAAAGATTCACTATGTTTTCCCAAAATATAAATACGTTAAATAAAAAAAATGGAAAGACTATGGAAAAAAAAAACGTGTGGCACTCGGGGACTGCCGCGGTAAAGCTATTGCATAGCATGCCTTCAAGCCACACCTCCGTGTCCGTCGGAGGGGGGAGCGTGAGGTTTTTTCGTTACGGAATTTCTCGATTCGGTCCCCGCGCTCAAGGCCCGCGATAGAAGCTATGCAATAGCTTAAAAAAATTAAAAATTCAATCTCTCCATACAGTTACAATAATAACTCACATAATAATATTACAAGTGTATGATCGAGTAGTCACATAATGTATTCACGGGAAACAAGCAATTTTCAATATTTAATCATGCAATTTCGCACTTCATGGTACATGACGCATCGCCTACAAAAAGACAGAATCGTATCAAAGAGGAAATATCACAGACACATCAATTGACACGGATTCAGGGCACCCTACCGGTCCCTTGTCACTTCTGTGCCTAACTGTACTTGATCGCTTTTCTTAAGCACTGTACAATGTACATATATGTACTTACTATCTATGTGTACATCTTTAGACTTACGTACGGTGTAGGTACGTTTATGCAGTATTCGTATAATTTAGCCATTGAAACTCGAAGCATGTTTGAAACGTTGAGCTGTTTGTGTTTTTTGTTAATTGTGACTTTTCTTTGACAGATCAATTAAGAAATATTGCCATCTTCATTATGTTTAAACGTTTCTTGTTGTTTTGCTATAGTTTTGTTTGTATATAATTCAGACACTATTTAATTTAAAACCATCACATATATATACCATAAAGTAAATGTAGGTACATTAAGATACACAAACATCATAAGGTACATACGAATGTAATAAAATAGTAACTTTTATAAACCAAAACAAGTGAAACCTGACCTTTTCAATGTCCGAAATAATCGCAGTACTTTCCCTGTCAAATACTTTCACGTTCACTTCATATTGTGGTTATTGCTATGAAGGCTTGAACTAATTTTGGTACTATCGAATATAATGACGCTATACCGCCTCTCCTTTTAGTAATCATAAGATTAACAAATAAACACTAGAGTTTTGGATACATCGAGTCTCTATAGCCCTATACTAATATTATAAATATTGTTACTGTTACTCTCTCACGAAAAAAACACTGTACATGGTTATACATCAGAAAAACACGTGAGCTATATAAATATATTATAAATAAAAATATAAAAAATAAAATACGAAATTCATTTGAAAAGAGATAGCATTTAAGTTAATATCGATTTGATTACCACACATCTCACACACAAACAATCACGACCTATATATTTTCTAATTAAGCGCAATAGATAAAGAGCTTTTTAAATTATTTGTATTGTATTGTATCAGCCTGTCGTGTCCCAATGCTGAGCAAAGGCCTCTCCAAGTCCCTTCCACGAATCGCGGTCTTGTCCTAATGATTAATTATTATTTACATTACCTATATTTTCTTTGGATAAAAGTGGCAGCAACCTTTGTATCAATGCAATACAATTGTACAGGAAATCGTTAGTACCTGAAAACAAAAAAAAAAACATTTTATTAGATTTATATATACAAAGCACATGGAATGTATAATGATTATTGAATTCATTTCTATACTAAATAACATTTTATGAATTCCTCTTTTGAGTTCCTGTGATACAGAGATAACCAAATGCCTATTTAACAACTTTATATTGCCAATAAATAAACTTTTGCTATCAACAGTGCCATCTTGTGTCTTTTCTGCAACCCAATAAGAAATATGTCACAATGCCTAATCTCCATGCCAATTATGAAGATCTCAAGTCGAGGCAATACTCGAGCTGAAAGCGAAGTCCAATACACTCGAGACGGGTCGATTGCTATTGAAAATCGCTGACATTTACCCATTGTTTATTGAGGACACTAGTGGGCTATATATTTTAATATAGCCATTATATCTTCTTCCTGTTAAATATACTGTACTTATAAAATGTTACAAATGCACAAACAATCTGGTAATCTGAAACAATTTATGAAATTTCAAACAAATTGGGGATCGTAATACAAAAGGAAGAGGTTCAGTTATAAATTATAAACTCGAGACTGTCTCGGTTAATATAACAGATTTACTGGGTGGTGTAATTCAACGCGATTTATACATCCTTAACAAAATAAACTGGTTGACTCTCTCTCTATACAGAGGATCTACGCATAACTATAGCCTAAAATAAATTGTAATTTTCAGAGTTCATACTTTCCGCACGTATGTATATTATGACAGTTTTTGGAAGCCGGCGAAATACGGTATCAATTTATTATACACTAGAGGTCTGCCCCGGCTCCACCCGTGGTACATATTTCGTAATAAAAGGTAGCCTATGTCCTTTCTCGGGTATCAAAATATCTCCCTAACAAATTTCATGCAAATTGGTTCAGTAGTTTAGGCGTGATTGAGTAACAGACAGACAGACAGAGTTACTTTCGCATTTATAATATTATAGTATGGATATATCGTTAGAATAAGTTGCTTGAAATATATGTATATGGAAACAAATATGCACTATCTTTATAGTACCGCTTATCTAAGGATCTTAGTATGTAATGTGTAACCATAAAATATTTTCCGGGAAAAAGTACAAAGGAAAGCGTTAAAAAGAGTCGTAAAACAGACCTAATGTGGTGAATGTTAACCTACATAGAATTGATGTACTCTTTTACTGCTCGTATAAGGACCTATTTTTAAAACTTTATTCGAGTCCTGTGATAGTAAATTAAAAACATAAAATAACTAAAGAGATCACATTCGAATGGTCTTGCACATGCCATCAGGTGTTTCAGGCAAATATTACCTATTTGATGACAGACATAGGTGAAGGTCGTTTTGAGCTTTTAACTTAAAGCGAGGCTACTTATTTGTAAAAATTACTGTAGTTACTGTACTGTCAAGCTAGTGTAGTGTAAAAATAACAAGAGATACTAATCTTAATATATATAAATCTCGTGTCACAATGTTGGTCCTCAATGGACTCCTAAACCACTTAACGGATTATAATAAAATTCGCACACCATGTGCAGTTCGATCCAACTTGAGAGATAGGATAGTTTAAACATGTAGGTACTAGGTACCACGGGCGAAGCCGGGGGGGCGCTAGTCTAATTATTAATTTATCTGTATGCGATACTGTTTGGTAACGATGATTATCATAATATGATAATTTTATTACGAATTAATTACTATTATAATTGTATGTATGTTGCATTCATAAACCGTCTCTGTTTAATCAAAGTAAATATATTTATCAAAAAGGCTCTAAATGAACAAAGTTTAACCTTGCACTATTTGAAAACACATTTGACGTAAATTAGCTGATAAAATATATCGATGATACTGATCGTGCCGCATTGCATCATTTAATATTAAAATATCACTCAAGCTACGCGGCAAAATTATTAATCGTTATAACAGAACATATTTTATGAAAAAGCGTAAGTTTCGTGGATATGAGAATATAATTTATAGAAACAATAGCTACCCATACATAGTTTATATGCTGCAATTACAACTGAATAAAAAATATATGTAACCTAAGAATTTAAAGTGTATCTAACTATAATGGAAAATACAAATACTTTTAAGTGACTTATTCCAGTTTTCCAAACACATTATAAGAAGAAACAAACGCTCATAAACAACTATTAACTGCAGATTTGTAGCCAAATTGTAATGGGAGCAAACGACATAATATTATCATCTTTTGCTTTTATTAAGAGCGTAGGACTGAATGACAACACATTATGTTTGGATTTTATTACAAGCATAGATAATTAATTTGGTTGCCATGTTTTTGTATCCACACGACAATTTTTAACATACCCAAGCATCGTGTTTTACTTATTCATAAGACTCGTAAGATAATAAATTCTAACAAGCGTATTTTTCTGAAAAATTATAAACAACTAGTTTTTAGAACTAAGAAAGCTTCTAAATCTTACAGATAACAAATGAAATTTATCAAAGCCCTATCAGTCTAAGGGAGCTAGACATGTAATTGCTCGAACAAAAATAGAAAGTAGAAATTTCTAGGTCGCGCGGGTTTGTTCACCACAGATGCTAAAATAAGATAAACTGTAACATCTATTTATAAAAACAATGAAAGTGCATTTATCTGTGCGGATTACATGTTGTTTAATCCAGTGTTATTGAGATCGAGTAGGTATTTTATGTGAAAAGAATATTATGTACCTACTGTTTTATTTAAGGAAATAATTATTATTAGATTGAAAGCTCTATTTTTAATTAATTTAACTCGTTCTATCTAAAATTTTACGCATTATCCAATAGTTAAATTTAACAATTTGCGTAAATTACACACAAAATTTCACATATAAACGTAAGTGCATCGCTTCCAAATGATTTATTTACCGTAATAACATCAAATCACCAAGCTCACGCCATCTTACTAGCAAAGCTAAGTATAGTATTAGTATACTATATCTCATGTTTTCTAATACCTTGTATTATAAATGCTTAATGCTAGTCTTACAGACTATGAACTGCCATTAAAATACTTATTACAGATGCCAAAGTTCAGTACCGTTTAGAAACATATGTGTCTAACTTGTCGAATCGATTCACAATTTATATTACAATGTCTACTTATTAACCTTTTGGCATTTCATAAGAATACTTGTTTACGATGATTATGTCGAATATAGAAAGTAAATTATATTATGTTTCAATTGAATGAATTAATTTTTTTGAATAACCACTTTTTTAATAACCACAGTGGTTAATCTCGATAGAGACTGATAAAACTACTTACATAAACTATATAAATTAAATTAAATTAAACTACTAAAGTGACCCATGGAAAGTAAAAAGTTCAGAAAATCTTGCCTTACTAAAGTCGTATTAGTCAGAAGGTCATGGTTTAATTAATACGAGTACATCATTTTTAGGAAGCTTTCACATTTTATACCTATGCGTTAAGAGCCCTTTATACTGAAAGTTTAGGCATTTTAGGCACTGAGATGGCTCGCGCCCGCGTTGCGCAGGAGCCGGCGCGGCATGAACTCCGGTGACCTATGAAGGCGGGCGATTATGCCACAGTATAAATAAATCAGTAGTTCGATTTTATTTGCTATCGTAGGAATGTTGTTGATAAATAAATTTACTACTTATCCTATACCATTAAACGAGCAATATTTGCATATTTATATATTTGTTTGTATATATACAGAGTGGAAATTTTCGATGTGCCCTGAATGGAAAGTACTTGAAATACTAGGGATAGCAAATTTTTCTGAAAGGAAACATTCCTTTTTCAAATTTTATTTTATTATTCAAATCGATAGAAACAATATAAAAGATAATTTATTGTTAATTTCTCGTAAAAATTTTTGGTCTATTTTATACATACATTTAAAGTTTAAAATGAAACTCTCGTTCTGGATACATTAATTTATTTTCTTCTGAAAATATTGGTAATAATAATTAAAAGTAAAACAAATAAAAAAGGCAAAATAATAATTGAATATAAGTATGTAATAAGTAAGTTACAAAAACAACAACCGACTTAAAAAAGTGTGACTATTTTACAACAATTTGAATAATAATCAATTAATGATTTGTATTATTGTATACAATATCGAAGCTTTTTAAGAAATGTATAAAATACTTTTTTATGAATT
Source organism: Colias eurytheme (assembly GCA_907164685.1). Classification (NCBI taxonomy): domain Eukaryota; kingdom Metazoa; phylum Arthropoda; class Insecta; order Lepidoptera; family Pieridae; genus Colias; species Colias eurytheme. The sequence continues at coordinate 30,527 of CAJQZN010039095.1, read as the reverse complement.
ATTAATTATTATCATACATCATAATATTATGTTACCGGCAATATATTAAACCCTTCTTAGTAAATGTATGTTATTCCGAGAAACGGTCGGAATGAAAAAAATTATATTCGTCACATTACCTATGATATCTTTAAATCTGAACTTTTCCTAAGTAGCAAATGTGGGTGGTTTTCGGGGTAGCGATTAACCAATATGAGGTCAAAACTAAAATCCAAGATGGGGCCGACGAAAATTTGAAATGTTTTCGTCATGGGTGTCATTTTCAAAGAGTTGGAGTAGCTATTAATCAATATGAGGTCAAATCTAAAATCCAAAATGGCGCCGACGAAAATTTGACAAAATTTCGTCACGGGTGTCATTTTCATGGTTTTTGGGGTAGCTATTAACCAATATGAGGTCAAAAATAAAATCCAAGATGGTGTCGACGAAAATTTTACATCTTTACGGCATGAGTTTCATTTTCAAGGTTTTTGAGACAGCTATTTACAAATCCCCAATGCTACCGTCGATAATTTGGTATATTTTTCTTACAACCGTTTACATATTTTTCGAGCAGAATTCAGAAACCTTGAAAATGACACCCGTGACGAAAAGATGTAAAGTTTTCGTCCGCGCCATCTTGAATTTTAGTTTTGACCTCATATTGGTTAATAGCTACCCCAATAACCATGAAAATGACACCCATGACGAAAAGATGTAAAATTTTCGTCGGCGCCATCTTGGATTTTAGTTTTGACCTCATATTGGTTAATAGCTACCCCAAAACCCATGAAAATGACACCCATGACGAAAAGATGTAAAATTTTCGACGGCGCCATCTTGGATTATAGTTTTGACCTCATATTCGTTAATAGCTACCCCAAAAACCATGAAAATGACACCCATGACGAAAAAATGTAAAATTTTCGTCGGCGCCATCTTGGATTTTAGTTTTGACCTCATATTCGTTAATAGCTACCCCAAAAACCATGAAAATGACACCCATGACGAAAAGATGTAAAATTTTCGTCGGCGCCATCTTGGATTTTAGTTTTGACCTCATATTGGTTAATAGCTACCCCAAAAACCATGAAAATGACACCCATGACGAAAAGATGTAAAATTTTCGTCGGCGCCATCTTGGATTATAGTTTTGACCTCATATTCGTTAATTGCTTCCCCAAGAACCATGAAAATGACACCCATGACGAAAAGATGTAAAATTTTCGTCG
>CAJQZN010039095.1:0-21968 GCA_907164685.1 Colias eurytheme | reverse complement strand
GTTTTTGATTGTGTATGACCGTGAATTGACCTCTATTTGGATGCGATGGGGGAAGCGCGCCTGCGGTACGCCCGCGGCGCAACGGTGGCGTGCCGCCTCGACGCCTGTCCAAAATTCTTTCATACAAAATGTATAAGAAAGATGTGGTGCAAAACAGATTGAAGAGGCGCGCTTATGGCACGCCCGCGCCCGCACCGCTTGTGTTTGACCCGCGCCTTATGCATATGTCGCAGTTGAAGGGTATAAATCGCCGTATGACACTACAGCTAGCCGTTTACCATTTACACTACCATATAGGATAATAATTATCACTTTATATTGCAGCAGAGAATTATTGGGAATCAGAAATTTTTGTTAAGTTACGTTCGCTTTATGAAAAACTACACAGAAATAGGAGCTCAATTCGTAAACTGCGACTAACAGACCTTTGGGGAAACTAGATTCTCAACATAATACAAAACAGCGAGCTTTTGTAAACTGACGATGTTTGAAACGGCATAATCATACTTTACCTGCGACATATCTACATAAAATGAAAAGAAAAATACGAAAGCGTCTAGACTCAGTCACTTGATACCTAGATCCTGTAACATAAGCACTAAAACTTTAAGTGCTCGAGCTTTTAGTCGCTAAGTACTCTCATTACAATAATAACATGCAGTGAAATAGTCCAGTCTGTGGGGAAATGTAAAAGCCTCTGCTCTACAAAAGGTGGCGTAGAAAATGTTTTGAAACGATATTGTTTAGGTATGAAAGGTTAATAAAAATCCAAGTTTTCGACCTTGACGGACCCAGGCGCTAGCCGCCATCTTGAATTAAAGGTGCTAAAATTAGGTATATTTTAAATAACTTCTCAATTGTTTACTGAATCACAAAAGTGTCTATTAGGGGTTCAAAGAAGACAAAATTACCTACATTTTTTTCATACATGATTATTCTGTAAGTCTTAAAGGTAAAAAGTTACAAGCGACGGAAATAATAATATTTACAGAAATCATATAATTTTAATTTTGTTTATAAATTGTGCAGCTATCATTTTTTAATTCTTTTTGATGGCCCGGGCTGGTTAATGGTGGCTTCTTCATTATCGTCGCTGAAATTTTCTGTTTCATTGTCTGTATTTTTAGTTTCCAACCATAAAATTTCGTCGTCATCACAGTCTTCGTTATCTATCTGAATCTCTACTGCATTTTCACACAGCTGACCACTACAGAATCCACAAACAATAGAGCATTTTAATCCAGCTTTTCTGCAACTACATGCTTTGCTGCATCCTTTTTTACAGTGGCAAGAAATTACACTTAAAAGCATCTGAGGTGCTGCTTTCTCTGTTGTTGTTATTGGAGTGAGCCTATTGGTGTCATATCTCCAGCCCCAGTCTTCTGGATTTTTTTCAATTCCATACCATTTTTGGACTTGGTGGTATGTCCTAAACGCATGATACCATGCAGCGTCCTTTGTTGGCGGCAAAGAAGCAACTTTAAATTTACTTTTTATTGATAACTAAGGATTCCTTATCCATGTCCCCTCTGTACAAAGTTACTAGAAAGCGTGCTCCAGCGTCTTCGATTTCTTCTGGTGATGACGACGAAATTTCATGGTTGGAAACTAAAAATACAGACAATGAAACAGAAAATTTCAGCGACGATAATGAAGAAGCCACCATTAACCAGCCCGGGCCATCAAAGAGAATTAAAAAATGATAGCTGTACAATTTTTAAACAAAATTAAAATTATATGATTTCTGTAAATATTATTATTTCCGTCGCTTGTAACTTTTTACCTTTAAGACTTACATAATAATCATGTATGCAAAAAATGTAGGTAATTTTGTCTTCTTTGAACCCCTCATAGACACTTTTGTGATTTAGTAAACAATTGAGAAGTTATTTAAAATATACCTAATTTTAGCACCTTTAATTCAAGATGGCGGCTAGCGCCTGGGTCCGTCAAGGTCGAAAACTTGGATTTTGATTAACCTTTCATACCTAAACAATATCGTTTCAAAACATTTTCTACGCCACCTTTTGTAGAGCATAAATACCTACAGACTGGATTAAAATGAGAGTCAGCGCTTTCTATGCGAATGTCGTAAATAAAAACACATGTATTTTGACACAAATAATGTACGGTTGTAATCTGAATAATCACAAATGATTTAGATTTAAAGTAAATACTTATTTAAAAGTTTGTTTTGCAAAAAGTGCAAATATTAAATTAATGTCATTGAAATTTAGAACATACTTAAAAAGTAATCCAGCTTTTTACCTATTAGTAGTGCGTTTACATAAGAATATAAAAAGGAGAAACATACAGTCTAAAGACTAAATAAATAAAATACGTTCTAGAATAAGCTATATAATATTACCTACACAAAGTATTTCTATAACTAAATACCTGAATGATTTATAGACCTAATAGTACTATCAAAGTTCAAACCATACCAAATGTAACAACCACATCTCTCTTTACATAATATCTACTTTTTACCCATTGGCCATTTTATGTAGTTCATATAACAGATTTCATACAAGCCCTTTACAACTGGGCCAGTGAATAAAAACGCATTGCTTGCCAGTGGCAGTGACCGCTAACAACCGGTTATGTTAATTCCTTACATCAGACGCCCAAAATAGTGTAACAGGTACACATAATACGTTCATGCGAATTTAAGCTTTGCCAATTTGGAATAATTCGTTTGAAACCAGAGTTTAAATAATTTAAATAACTTCTGAAGGGACTTCTCTTCTATTTGCACATCGCCTTCGAATTGCATCTTCTTATCAATGTGTCTCTTTTATTTTCAATGTTTTAAAACTAAAGATAAATAAACAAAGTAGTAATTAGGATTGAGGTACAATAAGTATAAACAATAGACTATAGATATACACGATCCTATATTTCAGATTTTAAAGTTTTAAATAATCTAAATGAAAATGAGGATGGTAATGATACAGACAAGCTTTTATCGAATCAAACCTAAACACACACTGTCAATTACACTGATAACTACAATTTGCACATAACATTACCTTAACAAAATAAAGACTGAAAAACCGCACTCACACCTAATAACAAAAAGCATTAACACACACACCCATACAATACATTTGTGGCATGCACACATCCAAATACATAATGCACACATAACCATGCACTTATATATTTGGGGCGCGCACACATAAGAGAGCACACATAGTTATTGACGACCTTGCCCGTTGCCGTTTATCTAAATGTATTCAAACGGTTGCCGTGAGCTCGAACGCGTCCTGATAATCGGGATCATGAATTTCAGATAGCCTTTGTGGTTACGGGAATAATGTATCGATAATACACGAGGTGGGAGCACCTAGCTTCCGGTTTTACGAGCAAAATAAAACATTTGTGGTCTATATACTCAATATGTTATCTATTGTAAGTAGACATACGATCGTAGTATAATACGGAATACCACTACTCATTCGTCCATATTTCGTCTGACAAAAAATACGTGATTTCTGGTGGCTCGTCTTCACATTTTAAAGCTGAAGTTTTGTTTGGTTGAACGCACTATTTACTGAAACTACTGGTTCGAAATGAAAAGTTCTGTTCTGTCTTTCAAAGACCATTTTTCAGGAATTCCATAGCGTATAAAATATCATGCTACGACAAACAGGAGCAGAGCAGCAATGAAATATACTCGAAAATGTCCCTTTTGGGAATAAACGAATTTACGTGGGTCAGCTTGTGAAAATATAAATGGAATAAGAGCATTGCGAATTGAATACATGCCTTTTTATGATGAATATCCGTTTACACAAACAAATTCACACCTTTCTAGATTTAAAACGATTAACGTTGAACCATTTCAATTATCCCTTAGTGAACTTTAACAAAATGTTCTCTCTTGTATATTTTTTTCATGATACAGATCACGAGAAGCTTACGTTATTTTCATATCTACTTTATCGAATATCCCTTTATTGCTATTAATTAAATATGTAATCAAGTCTTCAACTTCAACTGAGAGGGAATCCGATGGCGTCTTTAATTTTAAATTGACACTCAAGTCGTTTAATCAATTCCTTGTGCCGTTAAATTAATTGGAATTGCTTTGCCCTTCAGTAAACCTGTAAATCAATGTAATGATAAAAGATAATTCTTGAATCTAATAAATAAGTGGATCGCATATAAGCATTTTAATGTATTGGTAATCATAGTGTTATGTTACAGGATTTGTAGGAAAATATGGATTCGTTGTCATGACCAGATCCAATAACGGCCATCTGCGATCTCCAATCTTTTTAGAGCTTAGGTATATTTTTATTTACGGAACCTATCCAACTAGTGACTACTCCATTCCCAATCTATACTATCTGAATATCTTTCTAAATCTCTCAAGAGCTTTTTACCTTACGTATATTTTTCTCTACGGTATCCTATCCACCTAGTAACTACTCCATTCCCAATTTAAACTATCTGGGTCATCAATTTACCTATCCAACAGTTCCCATACAAAAATTTCCTCCAAAATCAATATAAATAACCGTGATTCATAGTTCAGATCGTACTCCGTATACAAACTTTGCCGGAATGTTTTGCATCACAAGTTTATTTGCGGACTTGACACGGCAAGTCGCTCTGGTGACGTCATCACGGCCATGTGGTACATAAAAGGTTATAAAACATTAAACGCCCTTGTTTTTAGATGCATTTAGGTGAGTTAAATATGTTTGCTGGATAGTATGTTACATACTGCATTCGTTGGATAAATTACATAAAGAGCTTTCATTGTGCAGAATTAATATTGTGGTTTTTCTTCTTCTAATTCAAATAGGTATAAGTGAAGAAAATAGCAGCAACTCCATTAGGCTTATGGTTAATCATAAAAATACAAGCCAAACTTCCGACGAATAGGCAAAAGCTGTATAAGGAAAAAAACATCAAAAAATCAACCGTGATTCCCCATGTTCAAAAATCAAATTATGCAGAACAAAAATCCAAACGATATTCCTTAACAGAAAATCATTTTCCATTCACCAAATCTATGACGTCACACTAAAAGCGTATCGTAGCTCGTAACCTACATCACGGAACAATATCCGTCGTTTGATTGAAGCACCGCTAGTCGCTACCTACATTAAGGTATCTCTCGTGCTATTAGTACCATACAACCGATCTATAGGACGAACAATATGTCAAGATCATTCTGTTCTTAACTTTTCTTATCAATAGGTATTAGGCAAAAACATGAGCTTCCCAAACATTATTTATTAGAACAAATATCGTATAATACTTAACTATATTAAGGTGCTCAATAATATCATAGTAATAAAACTTGGCACAGGTAAATTGAGAATCTAAAAATCACAAAACCTCGCCAACAAATATGTACCTTGAATGGAAATCTATACATTCGTTTACATCAAGAGTAGGTATATGAAGTCATGCGTACGTGAACCGTGACAACCTTACATATTTTATACACTAGTCGTGTACCTAAAATAGCCGTTTACTGCAAGGAAAAACATTCTGCAATGTTATCCTATCAGTGTGGGTTGTCTATTCTTTCACAAAGGTTTGCGAAAAGTCAGAACAAAAGATCCAAAACTAAACAGCAGAGCATATTCACCTCTAGCAAAATATTAAATTAGACAATTGTTTAAAGTGCCATCCTGATCCCTGGACAGGATGACATAATTTTAAAACCAAGCCCGTTCGTTCGCCCACTTTTTTGGTCAATTTCCGCTCCGTTTCATATCAATTTATTACCGTACGCTATAACATTCCACTTGGCTGATGCTATACACCCATTTGATTACCCAAATACCGTAGTATTGACCCTGACTATTGTGTATGTGAGTTAAACTCCTACTACTAGGTAATTCAATCATGACGTCTTTGATTTTGCATGTTCTTAGTAGAAGTCTATCCTTGAAAAATTGAACAGACATTTTATAAGACGCAAATACATGACATTACATGCACTCTGACTATTACATGGACAGAAAAGAGAGAATATTTATTTAGATAGCGCATAAGCTAGTGTTAAAACTGGTATTAGTAAGAATTTGATCCACTAGGAACTTATAAGGTACTAGAGGTCCGCCCCGGCTTCGCCCGTGGTACATATTTCGCAATAAAAGGTAGCCTATGTCCTTTCTCGGGTATCAAAATATGTCCATACCAAATTTCATGCAAATTGGTTCAGTAGTTAAGGCGTGATTGAGTAACAGACAGACAGACAGAGTTACTTTCGCATTTATAATATTAGTATGGATTATAGTATGGATGTTATGGTAACCTATACGTACATAATTATATATGCTTATGCGGGAAAATAATATAGTGATTAAATCGCGTTTAAAATCCGTTAAAAAGTCTTTAATTTCTAAATGTATAATACTCGCGTTAAATCAAACACTAGAAAATAATATATGCTTCTGATATCACTGGTCCACATCCACCAATTTCTTGAGCTAGTAAACCTGGATTTCAATGAGATAGATGGCGACTACAACGTCGTCTACTATCCTAGTAACTTTTTTTTATTGTCGATAGGGAAGCGCTTGACCACAATCTCGCCTGATATTAAGCTGAGATGTGGTCTAAGATGGTAGAAACATCAAACATTTATGTCTCCTTATCCGTGGGACCATCAGTATGACCTGTATTATTTTGCTTTCCTCTTGGATAGTCAACCTTTTCTAAGCTAGCGTGGTGGAATGTTCACGAATACAACATACATTGCGTACCACGCGTGTCAATTAATTGTTCACTGGCTTCGAACACCGTGTGCTGAATGTGGAACGGTTCACAAGTCATACTGCGTGATAAATAACACAGAAATGGCACAGGCGACTGCGTCCATTGTCGGTGCGGTCAGGGAGCGTAAAGGTATCAACTTGGAATGCCGCTTCGCAAATCGATTGAAAATTAGATAGAACTTGCTGTAGTTATAGTTTGGATGTTAATGATAACTATGTTAACGTGTGGTTGCTGTTTGGTGAAAAGCAGCTGAAAGACATTTGCATGTCTATAGTGCATGGCTTGGCTTGTTCAGTCTATTGATAAAAATCTATTCTTATCAATAGATTGAACAAAGTCAAGGAGAACTGAATTTCTTTTGTTATAAATTTTTAGGCGCTCCTATCGTAAGGGTAGAACCCAAAACTATCTACTTATGTTATGTTCAATCCCGCGGTTTAAAGTTAGGTTTAAAAGCATTCGTGTTGTTGTTAATTGCCAGTAGTCATTCATCATTCACTTGAAAGTTGAAATATTATACCCTCCAAAATTAAAAGAAAACAACTTAATGTAAACTTCCTAATTGCAAGTGTTTATGTTGTATTTTACCTTCAAAAACAGGTTAATATAAAAAGTTTTCAATTAAAACTTTTACGATTACAGTTCACGAGCCGCATTTGAAATAAACACATAAAGTCTATATTCATAGCAATTTTTAGCGTTGCTAGAATAAACATATATATTTTTCATGGAGAATTTCTGAACTATTTCTTTTCAAATGCTCTACCGTGGAAATTCTAGTATTGTTTTGTATACTGGGCTTAGTGAATGATTCAGATGCTGTAAAAATTGTAATAATTGTATCTAACTTTCGGTATGATTAAGAATGAAATTTGATGTCTTCTGATAGCCGAAATTAGTTTCTAATTGTTCTAATAAATCTCATCTGAGTTCTATTGTAGGTATGTATCACGATGAAACAACATTTGATTTATCTGCCTTGTATAAACACGTTAAAAGGATAAAATATTTCAAAAAACATACTAAAAAAACTTACATAAAACTCATTTTTTAAACTCTCTTTACATAAACACGCAATCACGTTAACAAAAACAAAAAAAAAACTGAATTACACGTATGATTTATGATATAAAAATAATCTTTCCACGCCCATACAAAAAGCTCTATTTTCCTTATCATATTAACCGTTTAGCAACGAAAGGCCGCATTAATAAAATCTTACAAGAGTTCATTCAAAGAAACAAGGTCAGTATCCAAAAAAGGTACAGATATTCCTTTGTGTACTGAGAAAATAATTTAAAACATTATTCTGTTAAATTAATTTGGCTGAAACATCTCTTTGTTGTATCTTTTAGAAAAATTTTAACTTAGTTTAATAAGGAAAACGAATTTCAGACTTTATTGAATAATGTTACCGACCTAATTAAAATTGTGTAATTTTTGAAGTGAAACTTCTTTATCGGGGTTGGAAAAAAAAATAATTTATTTTTTTCGTTACGCGCCATCTTTTTCTTATCCCTACCACGCGTGATTCGACGTATTTCTGTAAAGTTGCATAATATAGTAAATTATTTTTTGAAAAATAAGGTCATAAAGAAGTTTCACTTCTTACGTGTGTACACTAGTACACGCACACATTTTTTTTTAATGCACGAATATAAATTTGCATTTAACTAATTACATATTCAAAATTTAAAACATGATCGCTTGTATTTTAATATTAAATATATCACATTACAAATCACACCTATTTTCCATGTTTTTATTTTTCGGACATTTAAACGTATGTTAAAAAATTAAAAATCACAAGGCGCTCAAGCCATGTTAAAGGTAAATTAACTTTTACATTCAAAATAATGACCTCATTAAATAACGTATATTATTAATTAATGTAAAAATCGCGGCTCGAACACGCAAAGGGCGTTCGCAATTAACATTATTAAAGCAAATGAAATGGCAAGCTGCAATATATTAAGAAACTTCGTGTTTTTGGTAAAAAAAGAAAAAGAAAAATACCTACGTCACAACAATTAAACTTGCAATTTTGTATGTTCAATACAACGCAAGCAGTAACCACTATAGGTTCTACCTGAAGCACAGAATTATAACGTAGCTGCCTGTAGTGAGGTTTATTACATTGCCAAGAATAGCAACCATATAGCTATTATCTTACATTCCAAACAAAAACATATTCCACAAATATAATAAACCACCAAAATAACTTCGATATTCTTATCTGAGTATAATAAGAAAAAATACCTCCAGAAGAGCTAACCTTTGTGCGTTTGACGTATTTCACTGCGGGCCCCGATATGATTAAACAATTTTGCAAATAAATGGAAAAGGTCTCCTTTGTTTTAGTTTTCCCAAGTTCGCAGAACATAAAATACGAATTGTATTTTCGTCTTGGCTTTTACTTTTATTTTACGATGAAAGAGACGAAGTAAAGGAACAAAAATTCATGATCAAAAAGGAAATGAAACTAGATTGCCGTATCTCTTTTCTCTTAGAAAAATTAACTTCGTTTTCTCTCAGAAAAATTAACTTAAATTATGACAAAAAAACTTTTGTTCATTTATTTCTGAGATACATTTTTAAAATCTGTAAGGCTAGCAGCATGTGAACACAAAACTTGTTTTACGTTTAAGTGGTGTTTGTTTAATTTGCCATCTATATAAAATAAACGTTATACTCATATTTTCCTGTACCTATTTTAAACATATTTATTTTAATAGATACTATTGTAACATACCACTCATTCACGAAACATCAGAAGCGCTTTTGAATAGTCCAAATACACACACAATTAATATTGACTTATTTATACGGTAGATTATTTCTTGTTTTTGAGAAGTTTTATACGGATCATTTTAAACAGCCTATACACATAGGTACCTACCTAATATACATATGGATACTATATGTATACCTACCTATATTAGCTATCCATACTTAAGGTTCGTTCTATTATTACAGCCGGAAGGCATTAAAACCCATTGAAGCTCTCCACATTGCATTGCACTTGTTCTGAATGTGCTATTTACCACTTATGCCTTTAATAGCATCGATCACGCTAGCACTGCATTTCCTAGTCACTTCTTAAATTATGCCTAGTAGTGTCTCGTTTATCTTACAATACAAAGTCGTAAAAGGAAAATTTTGTACCTACCTGGTACAAAACATCTAATAAACGTCAATGAAGGTAGTAAGGTAGGTAGGTATTTCAAAATTACTATCAATCCGCGGCCTCGTAGCTGTGCCCGTAGACCGTAGAACTTTATAGACCAAAACATTCATCTTGAACCAATCTATATTTTTAAAAAAGCGCATCAAAATCCGTTGCGTACTTTAAAAAATTGCTATAGCATAGGTACATAGGGACAGTCATACAGTGGGAAGCGATTTGTTTTATACTGTAGTACTGACAAGGCTAAAAACCACCCCAACCCATTGGTGACAAAGGCCATCGCATACGTCGCGAACCCCGATCCCACTCGTCGTCGCAGGCGGCCGAGACACGTTTTGGACGACTCCGACGACGACATTACCAAAGCCAACGCACGGCTAGACTCGGCGATTGAAGCCCAACGTCGAACCAACCGCGACACCGCACACACCACAGCAGAAAGCGTACACCGTCTTCGCCGGCGAAGACGAGGTCCCTTGTTCCGCGTTCCCGCGCCCACCCGGGTGAGCGCCCGTCCGATTAGGGCCCTTCTGGCCTCCTCCACTCAAGCGACAGCTCAAGCCGAGGTTCGTGGTCCCCGTCAAGGGGGGACGCCCTTGTGCATGTCGCTACCAGGGTGAACCTTCAGTTCACCCCCGCGTCCGCGTTAAAATGTAGAAGCCCTTCTGGCTAACATTGAGAGACACCACACAAAAAAAAAAAAAAAAAAAAACTGTAGTACTGTACTGATACAACTCACTTTAAAACATACTAAATTATAAAAATATTTATTGCTCGCAAAGTAAATTAAAAATATAAAAACACAAAGATGGGATCGTAGTTTCAAAGAACAAATTAAGTTTCTCTACCGAGACGACATCGCGTTTTAATCAAAAGTAAACAAGGAGAATTCTCTTTTGTTGATTTTCAATATAACCTGGTGAAATGAGAATTGAAATAAAATAAAGGGAAAAATATATTTTATTCATAGATAATAAATACAAATAAACTTTGTAAATGCATATTACAACAGTTAATTCGGTTATGTCAGTAGAAACGATAAAACCATACCTACCTACTGTAATATTTTTTATTAAAAGTAAAAAAAAACAGTAAACAATTTAAACCGATGCACGTTGAGCTTTCGCGTGCTTCGTCTATTTGATGAATATAATCTTACTATTATAGCCTATGATACCACTGCTTGATTCTGTATCTATCTGCCTCTCTTCTTTTTATAAAATTAATTTTAAAAGACTATTCAGAGACTATGGAATAGATCAGAGATAGGTTGCCTGTAAAAAAATGCCGTAAAAAGCAAGTAATTAACAAAATTTTCCATATATTCCTTTTAACCTTACTGTCAAAATCCTTAAACCCATTTCCACCTGGTTGACCATGCAATGACGTCACGCATGCCCACTTCAAAGCTCCAGTAATAACGCGCTCAACGAAGAAGAAAATTGCTATTCATTTCCTATTTAATAATATGTGTATTGAATATTTATTTAGATCCAAAATATCTTGTTACTTTTAGGTAGAATGATTTGTAGTTATGAAAGAATTCAAACAAATGAAAGATTATTTTAATAATTTTAAGCTTTTTCTAAGAAAAAGATTGTTCAAAATCATTGATGATGCACCTTTTTCACAGATCTCAAACTATCGCACTCTTATTAAAATCTTATCATTAAGCTCAGTTATTATTATATTTAAGTGCAAATATTTCGCAATAACAAACTACAATATCATTCATTACCTACCAAAAAATCTCTCCGCAATTTTGCGCACAAAAATCAACAAAACCTGGATAACCAATTTAGTATTCCACTTCAGTCTCAACGTCAACGACCTCGTTACGCTAACTCCATAGGTAAAAGCAAATCTACGTCATTTGTCCCGTAGCTAGTTTCGCAAAATATATCGGCAAATTATTCAAAACACACCTATAAAGATCGGCAAAAACAGCCATCATGGACAGTAACTAAATTATGTATGACTAGATTTCCGCCCGCGGCTTCGCCCGCGTTTGCAAAGGAAAACCCGCATAGTTCCCGTTCCCGAGGGATTTCCGGGATAAAAACCATCCTATGTGTTAATCCAAGTTACCCTCTATATGTGTGCTAAATTTCATTGTAATCGGTTCAGTAGTTTTTACGTGAAAGAGTAACAAACATCCATACATCCATACATCCTTACAAACTTTCGCCTTTATAATATATTATATTAGAATTTCGTCCAAGTTATATCTAGAGCATTTCCAAGGTTTTATTATGTCTCACTAATATAATAGAAGCGAAAGTTTTTATGTCAGTCTTCTCGAGATCTTATTTATGTAAAAGATTATTCTTGATGGTTATGCCATCATATTACATGTGAACTTTATAACTTTTTACACGTAGATTATACAATAAACTGAAATAGATACATATTTCAATCCTCATTTTCTTGTTTTCTCATCTCTCACGTCACGTCCAATCCAATAATTTCTAAGAAACAGGTAAATAAATAAGCGACACACTGCTCTTATTCAGAGCTCTGTCCTTACTTCATCCACCAAATAAGGTTTGATGGAATGGATGGTTTGAGTAAACCAAATTTCTTACACCAAAAATCAAGGCTGTTAAATCACAACCATGTGACAACAGCAGACCCTTTAAAACAATACTTTATACTCCATATTTCTACGCAATTTCTAACAAATACTAAACCTGGTTCATGTAGCCTTGATACGTGTGATGTAGGCAGCTTGTTTCAAGAGTTCTTAAACCAAACTACACGTACCAACAATCAAGACTATCACATGTTTACTAAGTCCCATTTTTTTTCTGTAGCTTACGTATCATATGCTTGATACAGGTAGTATGTTTCAAGAGTTCTCAAACCAAAGTATATGTACCCACAATCAAGACTATCACATCTACAGAGCCACCTAGACTAGTAGAGTAGTTACACATTCATTATATACAGTGTGTCCGGACATGACATACCGATATTTGAACAGGTATTTCTATCGACAATTCAACCCCTCTACAGTCCCCTACCTCACCCCCCTCAAAATGGCAAACCTATCAATTCGGATAGTGAATTTATGAAAATTGTAATAACTTCGAAAGTGAGTGTCACAAAATACTAAATTTGGTTTTATTTGAACAATAACAAGTTATTCTAGGGACCACTAAACAAATTTAATTGATAAGAGTGATGAAACATACTTTAAAAAATTCGAAAACCATTTTGAGGGGGGTGAGGTAGGGGACTGTAGAGGGGTTGAATTGTCGATAAAAATACCTGGAGAATAGCCCCTTCAAATATCGGTATGTCATGTCCGGACACACTGTATATAATATACCTTATCCTAGACGGTGTCATATCAAGTCCCCTCTCAGCTGCGATATTCTCCTTAATTTCATTCTCTATTCCATTTGTTTGTCTTCTCTTTTTTTCTCCTTAATTCTACCATTTGTTTATCTCGTTTTGTTATGATTGCACCGTCTGTTTCATGTAGCTTGTGAGTATGTTATTCCGCGCCAGTCAAAACATATTTTGTTAGCCGCAATCCTTAATGAGGTCGGAATACCTATACGAATACTCGTACATTTTTTTGTTTTGGCTTTCATAAGTATATTATGACTTACAGGTTGTTTTTATACCGAGGCATTTATGTTGTGATTAAGTACCTACTGATTGGTTTAAAAAATAGATTTGTGTTTTGATTATTGATTAGTTTAAAAAATATTATATAGGTAGATAATTTTCTATATGTATTGTCAAGTGTCTTTATAAGAATTCTATTAACGATGTGAATATATTTTTTCGTTTATATTGAACACTGCGCATATGTTTAAGATATTAAATTTCTTGTAAATTATCTAGTTAGGTACAATGAATTTAAACTATATACAATTACGCGGCAGATAATTATTCCACATATCATAATATATAATAGTCTATGTTGTGTTTTAATTACCTACAATGTAGGTAGATATGCCACTTATTGCTTTGTAGAAATTAGTTATAAATTATAATACGACAGACAGAAAAATAAAAAAAATTGTATGACATGCCTGAATGTTTTTTTTCAGCAAAACTTCTAAATGCTTCAATACTTTCGGATGTAATCCAATAGAATTTCCACCTTTATTATATTCTGTGATTTCCTTATTTGGTTTTGTATTGTCTTATTTTCATAAAAACACTAGAAAATAGATTAGATATGGTCTATCCTCTGATTTATCGATATATTCGTATATTTTTATCGTCAATGCGTAAGGGAAAATAGATTAGATATGGTCTATCCTCTGATTTATCGATATATTCGTATATTTTTATCGTCAATGCGTAAGGGAACTATTTTATTGATAACAAATTTTATCAGAAACAAACAATAATTTACATTCGATAGGACAAAAACATAACAATTATTGTTTGTGTAACATTAGCAATCGACATTTTATTTCTTAAATACCTAGTACCTAGTCCTGTTTTTTTTCCGGCAGATTTATCTATAATACATTTATACCTATGTAAATTGACTACTATGATTCCTTTAAAATTTAGGAATATAGTAAAATGGGTAATATTACCAAATACATACGAGTAATTCTACAAAAAATTAATGTACTTCTTCAAGAATATATGTATTATGATTATTTAAATATATTTTAACCATAAAGAATTAGCCCATGTATCTTCTTACATGAAACAGCAGAAAAAAATATCATCTCTTAATGACGCAACCAAGTAACAAGTAGGTACCCAAGACAAATAAATAAAAATCAAACGTATTACATCACAGGCTCTTCATCATTCCAAACAAACAGTCCTAACTCCTAACTAGGGATGTAACGATACATGATTTTGCCGATACGATACCGATACCGATATTTGTAGTAATGTATCGGCGATACCGATACCGATACCGATATCGATGGCTTGGTAGAAAAATAAATAGTGAATTATGCATAAAAAGTTACCAACATTTAACAGAGACAACTGTTAATCGTATTCTTTAATCTTTTAAATAAAAATGCCAAATCAAAAAACAACAAAACCATTTATTTTAGTATTATTATTTTACGAAGTCAGTTAAACTTTAAGTAATACACATACAATCAGTACCTAATAAAAGTTTACTATATTGGTAGAGTTTTTTCAGAAAACAAAGTACGCACGCGCGGGCGGCCTCCCGCATCGTTCATTGGGCGCGGATTTTTGAATTATTTGATATCAAAAAAATTGGTTGTTTGTAAAGTTGAAAAAAGGTTTACGATCGAGATGTTTACGTGATAACATAATGCAGTGGCAGCGCTCGAGATGAAACGGGAGATCGGTCCGTCTCTCTCTCGTTATACCTGCGATCGCGCTCGTGAGGTTTTGGTGTGACACAAGTTTATGAACATGTCACCCGACTAAAACGATTTTAAAAACGTTATCACGTTAAAAATTAAAAAAATTCAAAATTATTTATTTCTTTCCTTTACATAAACAAATTTGTGATTGGAACACTCCTAGTAAGCAAATAAAATGCTTGTGTCAGGAGGTTCCGCTCTTCCTTAACACTATTACAGAAACAGAAATAAAACAATATGAATGAATACAATGCAAAAACATAAAAGAAAAGAAAGAATTTAATAAAAAAATATCGGTATCGGTTGATTTATTATCGGCGATACCGATATATCGGCTTGCCGATATATCGGCCGATATATCGGTATCAGTATCGGTATCGTTACATCCCTACTCCTAACATCATATTTTGTAGGTCAAAAGCTCGAGTTCGTATAAAAATGTAAACACGCTCGTAAACTTCGAATTTAGAGCAATCCGGCTAATCATGTAATCGATGACGTCACACAGCTTGGCCCATTTGGTCACGCAAGCAAATGCACAAATGTACGCATCACCACATAATCTTCTTCTTCTTCTTATATATAAAAATGAATCGCAAAATGTGTTGGTAAGCGCATAACTCGAGAACGGCTGAACCGATTTCGATAATTCTTTTTTTATTATATTCCTTGAAGTACGAGGATGGTTTTTATGTAGAGAAAACTTAAATATGTACCACGGGCGAAGCCGGGGCGGACCGCAAGTTTTAGTATAAAAAAGGAAAAAGAGGTTACAAAATTTGGAGATGGATAGATTTTAAGTACAAAATGTAGTGTCAAAATAAGTTTAATAGAAAATTTGTGTCAGGATGTGTTCCTCATTGACTACCTATAGATAAGTAGTTTTAATTAAAGAGCAGATCAAAATTATTATGTACGTACCTTAATAAAAAGTAAATATGGCTGTGATGCTTCATAAACACAGACCTCATAAACATTAAGGCTTAAAATAACTAATAATGCTCCTCAGAGTAAAGCCGCTTACCCTTATTATAATCGAACAAAAACAAACATACGACATATCATAAGCACCAAAGATGCACAGTCAAAAATAGATAAAACGAAACATAGCACGCCAGGAACTAATTTTAATACTGTATCTCGCCAAGTAGGTCATTACTCATTACGAAGAATGGTCGCTAAAGAAAACTGAATATAACCATAGACTGTTTTGATCACGCAAACTTCATTATTGGTTCTTACATCACTATTCTGTAAGCTTTGGTTTTAGTCAATTATGTACTTGATTGTTTTTCTACTTAGGGAGTGTTTAATGTTTTTGGATATTTCTCGTTTTATTTTTAAAAATTTATTATGACCATTTTACTCATTAGGTTAAGTACTTTCGATATCAGTTTAAAGTTTTTTGATATCTGTAATAGTTACGGAATAATCGCCTGTGCACACTTAACGATTACACACTGTATAATACATTTGCTTGGAAGCTCTCTGCATCGTCATCAAAAGACAGCATGATATATTTATGGTAGGATACACATAAACGACCAGAAAAGAATACCTAACATCAAAATTACACATGCACTAAGTATTTTATAAATAATTAAATAAGCGTAGTAAGAAAAACGGACAGCCGACAGTGCTATTTTATTTACATTTACATACTTTAATAAACCAGAAACTGATGCCTAATAGCAAAAAATGCGTTATAATATTTCAAACTACTAACTTTTATGCATTCCAAATACATACATATTTTCTATCGATATATTCAATCAGTACAAATCATTTTCCAAGAAAAACAAGATTCTCACAAACATTCTCCGAAGATTTTGTAAACACGTAAAACCAAATATTTTTGTTTGTCGAGGATACTCGAAGCGATGGTGGAATTAATAAGAAATGTTGTTTCAATGTAAAATCAATACGTGATGTAACGGATGTTTATTGAATGTTGTTTCCGAATTTTTGATGCATTTACTTCAAGGATATATATTTCTGACGCAAAACATTTAATAATAGTTATATTGAAGGCTATTTTTTGCATCATGCATAGATTCTAATACGTATGGGTATCTTAATATTGACGACGAAACTCATTACAAAAATTATACTTAGTTATTATGCGATTATCATAAACCGGAAAATTACATGAATTATATAAATGAATTCTTGTTTGTTAGCCTTTCATAAAACGAAATGCAATGCTTCTATCCCAATCAAATTTGTTTCAAGCTGGTCCAATGACGTCACTTATACCTAAATTAAAACTCACTCCATCCCCAAAGATGTCTACCAAATTTAAGAAAACAGTACACAACATAAACAAATGTATTTTAAGAAGCCAACAAAATTCCACAGCATCCGGAACAGCATAAACAACACTGACCTTAGTCCACAGCCCAAAAGCTTATGTACAGTATAGATATAGTGGATACATATACATAATATGTTTAAATACTTGTCAAGGTGAACTAGCGGAGGATAGTCGAAGGTAACGTAGGACACAATACCACTATCGCTAACATCCTTAACGAGTGTGAAAACAAGTTAAAAGACGGACTAATTTATTAGGATGAGACCTGTTATCTTTAAGGTTATTATTTGGCACATGTCTATTGTCTACTTTAAATTCATATATCCTACCATATAACTACCGTATAACTGAATAACATGATGTAGAAATGAAATTGTATTTTAAACATTGGTTAACAAACGAAAAATGCATTAGAAATTGATTTCAGTACCAAAAAGAATATTCAGAAAAAGCAGATTCACTGAAACATACGAGGGCGATTCAATAAATACTTAGCCTACAAAAAGTATACGAAAATTTTGGAAAAGTGGCAATTTATTTTTGAACGTAGTCTCCTTTTAGGTTGATACACTTAGCCCAGCGATGTTCCAACTTTTTTAACCCGTCCGAAAAATAGGTTTTCTCAAACTCTGCAAAATAGGCCTCCGTGGCGGCGATAACCTCCTCATTTGATCCATACCTATTCCCGGCGAGTGATTTTTTCAGGTTAGGAAACAAAAAGAAGTCACAAGGAGCCAAATCTGGAGAATACGGTGGATGAGGCAGCAATTCGTAGCGTAATTCGACCAATTTGGCCATGGCAACGGCAGACGTGTGAACCGGTGCGTTGTCGTGGTGAAACAGCACCTTTTTCTTAGCCAGATGGGGTCGTTTTTTCTTTAATTCGGCGTCGAATCGGCCCAGTAAATCGGCATAGTAAAGCCCTGTAATTGGTTTACCCTTCTCAAGGTAATCGATGTAGATCACTCCTTGTGAATCCCAGAAAACGGTGGCCATAACTTTTCCGGCTGATTTTACAGTTTTCGCCTTCTTTGGGGCACGTTCCCCGGTCTGGATCCATTGTTTTGATTGCTCCTTGGTCTCTGGTGTGTACCAGTGAATCCAGGTTTCATCGACGGTCACAAAACAACGCAAAAACTCCCCTGGATTCCGCTTAAACAGCGCCAAACACGTTTCCGATGTGGATTCACGGTTGCGCTTGTTTTCCGGTGTGAGTAAATGCGGCACCCATCGCGCCGACAGCTTTCTCATGCCGAGTTCCTCGTGAATAATATGATGCACTGTTCCTTCTGAAATGCCTACAGTCTCAGCTAGCTCCCGAACCTTCAATCGGCGATCTGTCAATACGAGATCATGGACTTTTTTTATGTTTTCCTCCGTAGCAGCTCTTTTCGGTGCACCTGGACGTGGTTCATCAAAAACCGACGTACGGCCACGTGCAAACTCGTTGAACCAATTCTTGACGGTGGCCATCGATGGAGAAGAGTCACCGTACACAGAATCCAAGCGCTCTTTGATTTCGATGCGCGTTTTCCCGTCCAAAAATAAGAATCGAATCACCGAACGATATTGCTCTTTTTCCATTTTTGCAAAACCGATCGACACGTTCGCTTCCATAAGTTGTCAAATTAAAACAAATGAAGGGATTAGAATGAAAATTAAAAAAAATAATTAAAAAAGAATGAGCTACACTGTGATAAACCTCTTTTGAAAAAATAGCGCCCTCTGGCGATGAGGCTAGGTACTTATTGAATGCACCAGGTATATATTAAACCAACAAGAAAGTAACTATAGGCCCTTTGCTTCGTTCATTAACAATAACAAAAAATATCGACAAACCTCTGAAGTCTGAATAAACAGTAGATGGATTGCGCTAATGCGAAATATTTGCCTATATTTTTATTCCATCAATCCCGTAAATGCAATCAAAAGCAAATACTCCACATAAAACAAGCACGCACGCAGTCAAAAGCTCCTTAAGTTCACACATAAATATCATAACAGATGCTCGTTCTAAGTAGATTTTAATGACGCATACAAAAAGAAAGCTTACACAACGTACTTACATTTCATTCATCACTCTGAATAGAAAAGTTCCAGAACTTTCTTCATCATTAAACAAACCTTCACTCGACACATATTGTTAAAGTAATTTATTGAATAGTATAAACCGCCCACTCTATGTATTTTTGGTAAGGTTAAGAATGTTAAAGTACGAGAGTAAAATAAATATATAAGATTGATGTTCTAATTATGTAATATACATGACCATAAACTAAGTATATTTTAAAATAAATGAAAATCATATAAATAACAAGCTTCACCTCGCGGCTTTTTTGCATTGCTTAAATTTAAGTGCAATAAGATTCTCACAAGACTTTCCTTTGACATATTTTGGGCACATCTTTACAATTCAAGAGCTTTTAAGGATCTTGCCTTGGAAGGCAAAAACAATGCAACAACAACCTACTCATTCCTCTGAACAACATTTAATCCATCTCAATTCAAACCACACATAACAGCAATACTAAATAATCATTTACAAGCGTGTGTACAAAGCCACGTTAACTAACACTCCATTTTCACAAAGCTGAAGAGTTAACTCACCTCACAAAGCTATCGTAGGATTTAACTACATGTTAAACAAGGTCGTTTACCTACCGGCAGAGAGTAGTATTAGTACATGATCCCTAGATTGATTCAAATAATATGTACATATAGCTGTTCCCTAAATAAAGAAATTGATTATACAATAATTAATTACAGAAACTTGCGGCCAATACTGAACAGGTAATCGTCACCATTGCATACTCCCTCAACATGCATTTAAAACTAGCTGTGTATCACGGTTTTACCCGCATTTCTCCGCTCCTATGGGTCTAAGTGTGATGACTATAGCCTTCCTCCAAAAATTGGCTAATTGGCTAATAAATACTGAAATAATTTTTCTACGAGCAGTGGCATTTTAAATTTAACCTATACACAGAGAAACACTATGCTATGCAATGCTAGAACACCTAGTTAGTATTTATGCGTGTACTGTCAATTAATGTGAAGACTAATGAATGAAGAGTAGACGTGTGCCAAATTGTATGAAGATTTAGATTGCGTTTGTGAAGATAGAAATGTATTAGTGTGAACTGTGGATGTAACTAAACATATAAAACGATGTGTAAAGACTAGTGCTAAGCCTTATTACAGAACACAGACAGTACGTGTCAAATTTAAAAATAAAAGTATATGTAGGTAAATATTTATTGTCTGCAGTAACTATTATATCCTTTCGATAATGATTTATTTTACAGCATAATTAAAAAAATCTGACCTATTCTTTATCAATATCGTACTGAATAAACTTTTATACTTTTTACCAGCTAACCTGAAACGAGTTCGGCCTTCCTCAGAAAATAAACTCCCACAAACATTAATTTCTAATTGAAGCCCAGACCCGAAACATTCAAAATGGCCGCCAGCCTCAGAGAGATTAAAAGCCACAGTAATTAACTCTAAGCTTACCTTTTGCTTGGAAATTAATAAATATGTAGTTAAAACTCATTTACATTCAAACTTAAATAATTGGGTTTCACAAAAGCGTGTCTAAATTATTTATACTTTTCATCCGTTTCAAGGCAAACAAACATAACCAAAGTAAATGTTCTGTTATCAATTACATTGTTATTTTATCTAGTCTTTTCGACTCTTCGAATAAATCTACATTCCTTTTTTCATAAATGTTTTTTTAATTAACTGTTTAGAAATAAGATAGGTAGATTCAATTAGACAGATAACATGTACATGGAAACAAGTTTATAAAAATTAAAATAAACCTTATTTATATTAGCTCAGTATTCTAAATTATAGCTTATAACACAAATATGTAGGATGTGCAGTAAATCGAAGCAACCGCTCAAACTCTGCAATGCAGTTGAAACAGAATTTCAGCCACCTCTTTACGAACAAAATTTTACACACTATTTTAAACAGCAGGTTTAGGATTCGTCTCATAAATATTATTACAGTGAGAATAAACAGAAACTTTAAAAACACAAATAAACTTCATATCCATCACCACGACATGACATACAAAAACATATACCCTTCCCATACTTACACAGAGTATCTACAATTGCAATAAATATCAATCCAAACTTATATCAATTACTATATACATACTACAATAACCAACCTACAGAATAGTAGTTTATTCAATACGCATTTCATTTCCCACGATGTAATAGTATTATTTATTGTGTATCAATTGAGAAGGAGCGACAATCGACAATGCTTTACGATTGCTACGCGGGCACAATCTCGTTATCATTGCAATGGACCAATTGATATGATTGGAACTATTTGCTCTTCATGTTAAATTCAAGGCTGGCTTTTTGAT
>CAJQZN010039094.1:53757-71654 GCA_907164685.1 Colias eurytheme | reverse complement strand
GTTCGCTGTTCGCTGTTCGCTGTTCGCTGTTAGCTGTTCGCTGTTCGCTGTTCGCTGTTCGCTGTTCGCTGTTCGCTGTTCGTGTTCGTGTTCGTGTTCGTGTTCGTGTTCGTGTTCGTGTTTGAATTTGAATTTGAATTTGAATTTGAATTTGAATTTGAATTTGAATTTGAATTTGAATTTGAATTTGAATTTGAATAAAAATTTGAATTCACATTCACATTCAATATTAACATTCAATTTCACATTCAACATTCACATTCAACATTCACATTCACATTCACTTTCACATTCACGCTTGGCGAACGTTCATAATGCTACATCCACACGCTGGCTGTTTGTCACAAACACCTCAAACAGCAAACGAAGTCCCAAACACCAACCACAATCACCCAACACAAACAGCCATCCACATGCTTGGCGAACGTTCATAATTTTTATGCTCATGTACGAAATTAAACTTATTGACGTGTTCCTTAACTGCCACACCATTTTAAAGATTTTTTTAAATCACTAGCTGTGAAGCAGAACGCTCCTTCTCCAAGATGTCATATGTAGAAAATAAATATAGGACAACAATCGATGATCGGCTAAATAATTTATCACTTCTTTCCATAAATTGTGATCTAACAAAAGACTTGCAATGTGATGACCAAATAAAAGAATTTGCAGCACAAAAATGCAGAAAGGTTGATTTCTAAATTACTTAGCTAAATTATTATTTAAATAACTTATCTGTCTCATACATAATCTGTCAGATTCTTTTACTAATTTATTATCAATTAAGGGCTGATTTTTCAATCCTTGGTTAAAATTTATTCGTCGAATCACTACATAGTATAAAACAAAGTCGCTTTCCCTGTCCCTATGTCCCTATGTCCCTTTGTACGCTTAAATCTTTGAAACTACGCAACGGATTTTGATGCGGTTTTTTTAATAGATAGAGTGACTCAAGAGGAAGGTTTATATGTATAATAATATCTATTAAATAGTGGAGAAGTACTGTTATTTTTGAGGTTTCTAATGTGATGTCGTAAAAAATTACATTTTTTCCGCTTACATTGCAAACGCAAGCTGAACCCTACGAGTTTTATCAAAATAATGTACTAAGTGTTATACATATTGAAAAGGTCTACAGAAAAGTCCGCGATGGTATATGTCTATCTCTTATGGATAACCCACAATAACTTTTTTTTGTCATTTACTTTTTACGACAAATAATGGCTAATTTTCGATGCGATTTTAACCAATACAGCATTAATCCTTAACCAATTAAATACCTTGAATACATTGTTCATTTAATATAGATCTATATGGCCTTTTATACCGTATGATTTAAGTGAATATTTTCGAAGATATTACAGATTTAAAAATTGCGGGACGTAGCGTTTGCGGCGGTACCGGCCGGCCGCCGGAGCGGGCCGCTATGTTTTTATATTATACAACGTTCACAGTTTTTCTGTAGTGTATTTAGTATCAGCATTGCACCCGTGCGAAGCCGGGGCGGGTCGCTAGTAATGTATAAAACTACCATTTTAAAAATGTATTCTAATTACAGTTTACGTGACATTTTTATATTATCGTGTAATACTTTATTGGACGGATAAGTTTTATCGAAGCATTGAAAAATCAGCCCTAAATAACATTATTTTATTATATTTTTATTATCTCTATATTATGTATAAAAAAAATACGTGTCACTTTGTTTGTCCGCGATAGACTCCTGAACTAATGAAACGATTTAAAATAAAATTTGATTGTGTTAAAATAACAAAATTGCGAAAGTAAGTATGAAACTAATATGAACATTTCCAAAAAAAAGGCCCCTGGGTAGTTACAGCCCAGGGCCCCAAGAGTTCACGGTCCGGCCCTGTATGACTTTCTTCATATTTTAATTAACCTTCCTATACTCGCGCGTTGGTCTGTGAGACCGACGAAACACATTTTCGTAATTATTTTTATGCAGGTAAATCCTGTGAAGTCGAGTTCCTTGCTAGTTTCCGGATTTGGGGCTAACTTCATTTTAGTGCACGTCGCGTGGTCGGCAGAAGTTCACGTGTCATAGCATTTGGCGCCAATCGGTCCATGAGACCGACGCGAGTAAAGGTGCAACTTTTTGTGTAAGTATTAATATTATATATTTTGTACATATAAATATTTTTACAGACTTTGAATACTTTATGAAGTATGTATAGTAAAATATATGTATGAATGTTGCTCTAAATTATATTTTGACCAATTTTTTAGGCCATACTTCATGTCAAAATGAACGATGATCAAATCAGATTGTTGCTGGAAGAATCAAGTTCTGGTTCTGCTATTAAGACGAAAATGACAGTGAGGTGGAAGACAACGTGGAGGTACAAGAAGAGACATACGACA
Source organism: Colias eurytheme (assembly GCA_907164685.1). Taxonomy (NCBI): domain Eukaryota; kingdom Metazoa; phylum Arthropoda; class Insecta; order Lepidoptera; family Pieridae; genus Colias; species Colias eurytheme. Next base: position 69,272 of record CAJQZN010039094.1, on the reverse strand, counting down.
CCGAGCAAGACGATAACAATGAAGAGATATCTGAGGAAAAACACAGTGAAAGTTCCCGTGATTTTTACTTGGGAAAAGATGGACAGACAAGGCTCAAAACTAAGTCAAACATAGATAAATATGTGATTTGATATGTTTATTATTATTATTTAGAAGTTTATTTTGTTTTGAAAAAGAAGTTCTGTTTTTAATTTAGTTTTCCTAGTACTTAAGAAAAACATCTCAAATTCGAGGACTGATTTGTGATAGACTATAAGTCAGTAAAATAATTAATAAACTAAATATGATCAATACTATTTTGTTTCAGTACATCCTAAACTTTAAAAAAATTGTTATAGTTTTCGGTTTTCTTAGTAAAAATATAAACTGTAGGGGTAAACACTATCGGTCTGTGACACCGTGCGCGAGTATAGGTGTTACAAAAATTGGCGCGAGTATAGGAAGGTTAACGAGCAAACGAATTATGAAGTTGTTAACTGCGAATAATAAAATTTTCGCCAGCGGCCGCCATCTCCACACATAAACACAGCGCTTGCAGCGCCTCTACCAATGATTAATGTGATGATGTTACGATATGATCAAATAATTTTGATCAATTCGTGAAAAAACCGCGCGTTTAGTTGCCCATATCGAGAAACGATTTCTTATCATTGATCTGCTCAAACCACATCATGTTGTGGCCAATAGACAATTAACCATTTCATGAAATGCGACCATTTCGTGTAATGATTAATCATTTCATGAAATGAGCAAATCTACGATATGGCCACGGCATATAATATATTAAATAACCAAATAGTTTCAATAAATAAGATTTATTTTCTACATATAAGTTGAAAATCAGCATGCAAACATCCTTTTACATGTTAGCAAAAGTTATTGAAGTAGGTATGCGATTTTTCATCAATTTGTTTTTCGAAAATTACAGATTTTTTTTTTCAAATTATCGCCTATTTTTTTTATCGGGGTTTGGGGGCCCTTTTAACCTCGGGGCCCTGGGCTGCAGCCCATAAAGCCCATGGGTAGATCCGGCCCTGATTGCGGTACAAGTATTTAGAAATCGAACAAATATAGGGTATGAAAAAATGCAATTAAAAAAAATTATTCTCCCGCCATTTTGAATTTAGTGCGGCCAATTATACACGCATATACATAATAATAACAACCTCATTTATCAAATTATGAAAAGTAGATATCTCTCTGCGTTCGGCTTCGCCTTACTTGAGAATCGATACCCGGCTCATATATTTGCATATTTTTACTTATGTAGGTACTTTCAAATGTGATGTGGTGTGTGATTCGTCATATAAAATAAGTATTATTTAACATTTTTTACGTTAGATTTCCGGGATGAAAAGTAACCTTTGTCTTATTCTGGGTCTTCAACTACCTATATACCAAATTTAATTACGATTGGTTCAGTAGTATTTGCGTGAAAGAGTAACAAACATCCATCCATAAATACTTACAAATTTTCGCGTTTATCACTACATAGTATAAAACAAAGTCGCTTTCTCTGTCCCTATGTCCCTATGTATGCTTAAATCTTTCAAACTACGCAACGGATTTTGATGCGGTTTTTTTTAATAGAACGAGTGATTCAAGAGGAAGGTTTTAGTATATATGTAATTTATTAGGTTTTAGACAAAGCGGGCGAAGCCGCGGGCGGTAAGTTAGTAATATTATAGAATAACCAAGGGAGTTGTTTCGTTCTTTAAACTAGTTACAAAGAAAATCACATTAAACCGATCACTTTGTAAGCAGTCTACCAAACCACGAGCCGAAGCTACAAAATTGACTGCAATCAAGTACAGTATAAGTGTATCAATTTGGCAAACGCACGACAAATGAGCTGCCGGTGTTGCGTTGCTGAGTTATTGACCGATCGGCTCGATTTGCGTTAAAATATTTACAGCTATTACACCGGACGATGATAGACGGTGACGAAGCGGGAAGCACGCGCATTGTGGGTATTATCGGTTGAAAGGTAATTCAATGCTATAGACTACTAGCTTTTCTTGGTCTCGCATAATAATTAAAGTTAGTCTAAGAGACTCATAATAATAATTAATGTGGCTGCCTAATGGCAAAATAATTTTCAAATTCAGTCCTGAATATTGAGATCTCTATACATGCGACCTCACATTTTCACATAATATGTTAAATATTGGTATTGATTAGTTTCAGTTTATCTGAATTGTAGTAGGAAACAAGAATATAAGATAAATGTTACGAGCTCTAACAAGTTAAACGTTTGATTGCCGAGTTTTAAAATCTTTACTAACATTATACTCTCAATCTATACTAATATTCAGCTCAAAAGTTGAAGAATTTGTTTGTTTGTTTGAACACGCTAATATCAGGAACTACTGGCCCGATTAAAAAAAATATTTCAGTGTTAGATAGCCCATTTATCGAGGAAGGCTATAATATATCATCACGCTAAGACCAACAGGAGAGGAGCATTGCCTGTAAAACCGCAGGGCACAGCTTGTTAGTGATAAAAGAATTAGAAGAGTGTGAAAAAATTTGATAACATAGTTTGTTTATAGTTAGACCTACATAAAAACCCGCTTTAAAAGAATAGTCTCCTGTGAAGGCGGAAGCATTTCCCATCTGTTACATTCATCGATTTTTACGGGCTAGTAGGCGGTCAGCCGATCAAAACTGTACCTAGGTTGGAATTCTGAACACCTCAAATGCTACATTATATTAAGAAGACATTCATTTGCGTGATTCCTTAAGTTGTCTTTACAATTTAGAAGATTTTTACTATGCTCATGTAGGAATATGCTTTTCTTCTTGAGTGGGTATGTGATAGATTATTTTCTATCAAGCTTCAATTACTATAAGATTTGTCGAATCTTTATCTTTGTATTACATTTATGAATTTATATCGAGGCATCAAAGAAAATATTACGTAATGCATATGCATTTCTTTACCTAAGCTAATTGATAATTTCATTTAAACAAATGGGTAATTAGAAACCCTTCCATTTCGCTAATATTTTATAGGATTTGTTACAAACAGTTGGTCATTTTTACAGAATCAAAAGCACACCGCTGTGTTTTTAAACAACAAAAAGACAACTCGAATCTCTTGATTCTTTAAGAGTCCTAATACAAAATTGCGCTGGACGAAAGCTAGTATTTTTACGTTTGAACGCGATCATCGTGTGTCGAGTAGCAAAGGCTGAAAGCGCTCAAAGTGGAAACATTATAGGACCTTATTATCTCGGTATCGTCTACTCCACCAATTCTAATCTAGTATCGTGGGCTTCCCGACTGATATGCGCGGGAAAAACGTACTTTTGTAATTTTGTGTCTGACGGAGCAGCGCAACACATCCTACTCCCTAAAGCGCGGAGCGCGGTCTGCCGTAACAGCGTTTGCGCTCCCGTATATAATCGAAAATTCTAGAGAACTTTAAAATATTCCATTACTTTCATAAATCATATAATATGTATTTTTTTGATTGCAAATTTTTAAGCATAAATCTATCATTTAATGTGTATTTTTTATTTATTTTTTACTCTGTTGTATGTTATAAAAATTCGACGCCAAATACACATAAAATTTCATCAAAGTAAGGCTATTTTAACTTAGATTTTCTTTGAATTTTTGAATAAAAGTACTTAAATTGCCTCGAGCATATTTTAGGATGTCTCAGTGTCTTTACTGTCGTATATTTTATAAGAAAACTTCTTCTTTTAAATTCCGTGTAAACTACAAAGACACGAACGTCCCGCATGGAAAAAATTGAAACACCTCTCAGGTTATTGGCTATTAAACAAACTGGACAATGAATATCAATAAATTGTCTGGAACATATTTTAGATATTGAATGAATCTTTAATTAAAGATATTATAACACATTGTTACTAATTTAGTTTCGTTAAACGTGCTCCTAAAGAATTACAGAAACAAGTCAAAATCACTCTAAAATCGATAAGGATTCTTAACAATTCGAAAATTGTTTTTAGAGTGCATTCTATGCGCTTTGCTTTTAAACTTGTTACAGAAACAATCTTTAACTTGTTAGGAAAGGAGGTTGATTCATGCCTTTTGAAATGTACGTTTTATTTACAAAGCAATTTTGTATATTTTTAGTACGTGGTGAACATTGGCTTATTTATTATGAAATAGACCTGGAAAGACCTATTTTATTTAAATGTGGTATTTTAGGTTAAATAATAAAATAACAATTCAGTATGTTTTATCCTTTTAAGGGCTGATTTTTCAATTCTTGGTTAAAACCTCTTCCAATAAAGTATTACACGATAATATTAAAATGTCAACCGTAAACTGCGGGCAATTAGAATACATTTTTTATATGGTACTTTAATAAGGATTGAAAAATCAGCCTATTACTATAATATTTAATGCATTTTACTCTATAGGTACATAGGTAATTTATGAAACTGTTGTATCAAAAAGTTTTATATTGTACAAATCCAGATATGCATTGTCATCGCGAACAGACACATTTATACAACACTAAGTATTCGTATAATAGACATGACGAAAGATTTTGAAAACCTCTTCCATAATGTGTGTATACGTTTATTAAACAAGAAAAACCCTATATTTCGCTAATATACTTAAATTTAACGAAGATAAAAGCCATTTTTCAAAAAATATTTATTAACTGTGCCATAACAGCTCACAGGTGTCATGGCGTAGGCGTGACGTCACTCTTACGTAAATACGTAATTATCTGTATGCATAGCGAAGCAAAATTTAACAAATATTTAATTATTAAGTGTTATAGAATCTAATTTCAAAGTTGATAAGTGGTGTGCAGTATTGCAATGTGAATCTACATAAAAATAATACCCAAAAAAGTGTTAGTAATTGTTTAAAGCGAGAAAATAATATGAAATGATTGTATAAATTTGACGCAGAGAAACCCGAACCACATATTCGTGAATTCGCAATTATATTTCTGTTCTGAGTCGATAAAGCATACGTGAAAAAATAGAAAATAAATAAAAATGCGTATTCTCAACATATTCATAACAACAAAATACACCTGACGCGAAGTTGTTTACATAGACGTGACGTCACGCGTGTTTAAGCCAAAATGGCCGACGGCAGAATTTCAATGTTTTATTTTATTGATAATCTCATTAATCTTAATGTTTTTAGTATTTCTAAGTCACTATATTTAATTTATTTATTATACATTTTCCCTTAAAAACACTAATTCGATCATTTATGGATACTGTCGTCATGCCTATTAGGGCAAACATAGTTCACATGATTATTACTACTTAAGATCACAGGCTGAACACAATACATATTGGAGTGTGATTAATTTGAATTATTTAGTGCATTCTAGCCATGAATTAGTAACACACGAGCGATGTTGGCATTAATTAATTTAACGCATTACCTAATTTTGATTTGCTAATTATTGTTTATTGATACTTCAGATTTAATCTGGAGGAAATTGCAAATTAGGGGAATGTTTTGGAGGAAAGGAATTTTATTTTTATTTTTATATGGAATGCGAAATGTAATATTCGACAAAAGTTATTTACAAACATTTTGCTTGTATGTTGAATTGAAATCAAAATTATATTACCTTATAATACCTAAATTTGTTTAGACGTATTTATCGTTTGTACATAATATACAATTTCGAAATATATAACACTCTCAAAAACAAACACAACATAACAAATAGCATCAACACACACATACATAATACCGCAAAACTAGCACCGCTTAAGGGGAACAAGAAAATGCCATCAAAAATCAAATGTAAGAGCGTTTTGAATAAAATATAAAGGTCCGGGAGCGCAGGGATAACATTTTATGCGGTACACGAATCATGCTCACCTACAGTATTGTGTTATGTATATTTCATGATGCTGTCAGGCCTTTCAAATAGTAATAAGAAGGTTACTTCTATGCCTACTAGATAATGTATAGAAATATATTGTGATATGGCGACGTCAGAAATCACAGTAAGGGAAGGTAAGTTTGAATGTAAGACTTAGGAAAGAAGATGGATGAAAGAAGGTGATGGAAGAATATTCTACGTATAAAGATAATCATGATTAAAAATTTTAGAATTTCAATGGCACAAATGGGGCTTTATTTAGTTTATTTTCATAATATAGAACAATCTGTACAAGATTTTTGTTGTTTTTTTTCATTAGTTTAACTGTAAGCGCATACATTAATCGAAAATATCTGCTTACATAAAAATAATACTTATATAACGATTAGAAAATATTTCCTTTGTCACCCTGGGCAGATATTGAAATTTCATCAGTAGAACATTCTCGACTAGCAGACTTTTTCTGCGGATGGATCCTAGGATATTCATCTTTTTATATATATTTATATTTATCAAGCACCCTGTATAAAGGTAGAATAGGTACCACAGAACATAAAGCCTCGTCTACACGCGCAGTCCGTAACAGCCTGAGATGTCGTTAGGAAGACGATCCGATTCTTTATTCAAAGAAATTGTTATCCCTACGTGACTGCAGCATTCCTAATTTGGGATGTTTATTGGTTTGCTTGTAAATGTGGATGTAAGCAGTTATGACAGTGATATTCATATTGAATTTGATGGAACATGTAGTACAAAAATAGAGGAATTAGTCAGGTGTTTGAATTATCTTTTAGTTTTAATTTTGCTATATAATCGGGTACATTTTTCTGGATGATGCTACATATAAATGTTGGAATAATCCAATAAAGTTAAAAGCGTTTCCAAACAGCAAATTCTTCAGCTTTATGTTATTAACTAGATGTGCCCCGCGGTTTTAGTCGTAGTGCTCCGCTCCTGTTGATCTTAGCTTGATGATAATAGGCATGACGACAGTATCCATAAATGATCGTATTAGTGTTTTTAAGGGAAAATATATAATAAATAAATTAAATATAGTGACTTAGAAATCTTAAAAACATTAAGATTAATGAGATTATCAATAAAATAAAACATTAAAATTCTGCAGTTGGCCATTTTGACTAAAACACGCGTGACGTCACGCTTAAGTAAACACGTCAGATGTGTTTTGTTGTTATGAATATGTTGAGAATACGCATTTTTATTTATTTTCTATTGTTTCACGTATGCTTTATCGACTCAGAACAGAAATATAATTGCGAATTCACGAATACATGGTTCGGGGTTCTCCGCGCCAACTTTATACAATCATTTCTTATTATTTTCTCGCTTTAAATAATTACTAACACATTTTTGAGCATTATTTTTATGTGGATTTACACTGCAATACTGCACACCACTTATAAACTTTGAAATTCGTTTCTATAACACCATATTAAATAAATATTTTTTTAATTTTCTTCGCAATGCGTACAAATAATTACGTATTTACTAAAGAGTGACGTCACGCCTACGCCATGACACCTGCGAGCTGTTTTGGCACAGTTAATAAATATTTTTTGAAAAATGGCTTTTATCTTCGTTAAATTTAAGTATATTACCGAAATATAGGGTTTTCCTTGTATAGTAAACGTATACACACATTATGGAAGAGGATTTCAAAATCTTTCGTCATGCCTATTATATATCTTATAAACGTCCTCAATAAATGGGCTATCTAACACAGAAATAATTTTTCAAATACCAAACCAGTAGTTTCCGAGATTAGCGCGTTCAAACAAACAAATTATTCAGCTTTATAATATTAGTATACATATATACTTTTAACAATTCGTATGTACAACGAAGCTAATTCACAAAGAGCACAATATAAAACTCAGAATCTCGCCACAGCACGAAGCTTTCACAAGTCGATTAAAATGGCGACGCGTATCCATTGTTCATTACCATTGTATCAAAGTGTTGGAAGCAGTATACAGTTTCCGTTTCATTAAAAAAACTTTCCCATCGCTTTTTGTGCGAGTAAAAAGGTACGTAATTTTGCCCGCACAATTCTTTATGGCACACAATTCTTTGTTGATCATACACTTGAATGCAGTTAAGACTACTAGGAAATGTGAAAATGACGTCGTTTGGAACTTTGAATTAGCTTACTGGGTAATTTTATTGTCTTTTAATTTCTTTATAAAATAAAACAATGTTCAATGGTTTTCTTAAGATTTCCTCAGTGAGTATGCTAAGACATTTTTAAGTTTTTAAGCTATTGCATAGCTTCTATCGCGGGCCTTGAGCGCGGGGACCGAATCGAGAAATTCCGTAACGAAAAAACCTCACGCTCCCCACTCCGACGGGCTCGGAGGTGTGGCTTGAAGGCATGCTATGCAATAGCTTTACCGCGGCAGTCCCCGAGTGCCACACGTCTTTTTTTATTTGTAAACATCTAAGGAGAACTCGATACTATGCTAAGCGTTATTCATATCCACAAATCCGAAGGAAGTTAAGAAAAACTTAATATACATGTTTTTATACCAATTAAATACCACAAAATACCTAATAAAATTCTGATCAAAACAGCATTAAAACAACTATAAGAAACTTCCAGTTAAATTAATTTAATATAATTTCATAAACCGAGAATTAGCCGGGTTTCATAAAGCGATCCATAGTTTAAAAAGAAATTCGTATTAATTATGGTAGTCGATGACTTACATCTCTGCGACCCTCTAAAGGCAATCGTTTTTTGATGAGTAATGCTCGCCAGTGTAAAGGGGAATTCTATTAATTTTTTCGTCCCTAATGGCTGTATTTCGCTCAGTAACTGTGACTCTAAATCTGTAAAATGGAAAGAAAAATATACTTGAGTGTAATTAATTTGGGAAAAATAACGTAGTAGTCTTGTGTTTATTTTTCAACTAACAAGTAAATTTCTATTCATCTTCATCAATGACAATATTATTTTTTGAAGTGATACTTCTTTAGGCGCATTGAGAGTAAAATTTTAAGGTCGTGTCATTGCAATATTATCATCTCATAGAGTAAGGCGACTATGTTGGTATCTTTGAATCCAAAGAAGTTTCACTTCTGACATGTGTGCTCGACACTCACGATGTTTTTTTATGTTTTGAAGCAGTATATCGTAGTTTACATAAAAAAAAACCCGTTTACTAAAACTAAAACAACAACAGAAATAATCCACGGACACGACCTCACAATATGTAAACCCGTTCAAAATATTATGTTAGGACATAATCTAATAACACAATATTGTATCGTAAACATAATACCACGGATTACTAAATAGTTACTGAGTACGTTGTACCTTTTATAAGCTCAAACCTGAGAGTACCTGTTTTAACAAAATAAGTCTATAATATAGCTTTTTATTTTCTTTTTTATACTGCTATTAACAATATAAACATTTAAAAGAAAGCAGACTTTACTATGATTATATTAAATAGCAAGGTGAAAATATTCTTTTTTAAGTTTAAGGTGACAAAAAATAATTTACTTATAATACATTTTTTTAACAACGAAGTTCAAACTGTCTTTCAGAAGTCAATACTGCGTAAAATTTAGGATAACTGCCACAGTAACTTCTCCAGACCTGACATCTATTTTAATCACATTTTAAACCTATAAAATGAGCCAAAACGCACAACCTACACTGTCCTATTAATTCCCAATTCTTAAAGAAACATGTCATGTTTACATCTTCTTCGCACAAGATAATTACATTAACAAAAGTACTGTCTGAAAACAAAAAAACGCGTACACCGAATCGCTCTCCACCGCTTGTAACATAAGTACCAAAATTCCGTAACATAATTTTGGTTGTTTACAAAACTTTTAGGAGCGTGTTTCAATGTGCCTTCGAGCGTCCACTTTGACCCGAAATGCAATTAAAAGTTACCCCAAATACTTAGCGTATGAGTGGATATGAAAGTTGGAACTTCTATTTATTCCAGATATGTTCGGAGAGCGCTATAATCTTGTTATGATACGTCTTTTCCTTCTTACTTTATCTAATCTAATATGTACGTGGACGTTACGCATTTTCTTTTGCTTTTTTATTGTATTGGTTCTTGTAATTCTTAGAAATCTATACTAATATTATAAAGCTGAAGAGTTTGTTTGTACGCGCTAATCTCGGGAACTACTGGTCCGATTTGAAAAATTCTTTCAATGTTAGATAGCCCATTTATTTAGATTTCAAGGTTATAGGCTATATATCATCTCGCTAAGTCCAACTGGAGCGGAGCACTGCGGGTAAAACCGCGGAGCACAGCTAGTTATTGAACAAATTTGATAGCATTTGGAAGTCTCCTTATTTTATAAATGTTGTACATTTCTAAGCTATTAGCACTTTTCCTGTCGATAACAATCAGTGTTGCTCTGTTACTCGTAATAATTTCCTATCGTAAGTTAAATGGACTCTGAGATATTTATGTAGCTTATAATGGTGAGGTGATTTAACTTTACAGATATTCTTCTATATTCGTTCTATTTAAATTATCCATTGGCTCCTTAAATGTTCAAAAACTGGCTATAATGTAGAAGCGCAATATACAAGCAGTTATATCGCAAGGGCCGCCAGGGCTCCATCACCGGCGAGCGCACCTGTCGAGATATATCACTGTGGTTTGTAGAAGGGAGTGTGCACATGAGTGGAATTTAACGGATTTTAAACTCGATTTTTTAACTATTAGACGGATGTTTCAAAAATTTACAACATGCAATAAATCAGTTATTAAATTGGTTCAAAAGTCTTTCATGACATCGTTTATTGCTATTATTTTACATACGTTTATCGTTTTAGCGTAAAATCACACACAAGACAATACCGGTTGCATTTCACATACCACATGTGGTATTAAAAAATATTTCATACTTGCTCATCTATGTATTTTTACATTGTATTATAGGCAAAATATTTATAAGTAAACTTATTTCTTAATACATAATTTACTTAGATATTGTGTACCCAGCTGAACACTACATTTCTACAAAGATATTTACCGTTCATTTGTTAGCTGGCCGCTTGTACTTCGTTATGACTAAAATGTGGTTATGATTCCCATTGTTGAGTTTCTTAACTCTTTGGAGAGTGTTTTTAATCTGTGCTTGTGCGATTTCTGGTCACAGATTATTATTAATATACTACCTACGTAAGTATGGATAAGTCAAGGGACACTTTGAATTGGTGGTAATTTCAAAAATTCCCTAGGAACCAATGCCATTATAAGTAAAAAGTTATAGGTAGGTTACCGACATAATATTCGATCTTCAAAAAACGGCACACTAACGCACACACGTTTAGATGTAAAAGTAAGATGGCGTTTCAACTACACAAAACAATAATATATAAACAAAATTATTTAATTAAAAAATTGTTTTCCATTTAATTTCAGTCAGAATTTGAAATATTTTAATGTATAATTACAACTTATGTATATAAATTATGCCCGTATAAATTGAGAAGATATAGCATAAACAAACGCTTGAAAGAATAAAAATACAAGATTGTTTTCTATATTTAAAACTGTATTGAAAGTTCTTTCAGAAGAGTGAGCTAGCTAATGAATAGTTGTTTCTTCGCCTTACTTAAAAGGTTATTGATAAAAAGTAACAAAGTTTAAACCATCTCGCCTAGAACAAAGCGGTAAGTTTCTAGAAAAATCTACGGCTTATTTTTTATGGTTTATGTTTAAGATTATTTACGAATGTTACGTTTCGATTTTAATGTTTTTGAATTTTCTTTGTATAAGAGAAATATATTCTCGATATATTGCAGTTTGCAATATTATTTATTATTATTAGATCATTTTCTAAAATTGGAGATAGATTACTCTACCGTGTCTGTTTGCAATGAACTAAAACTACAGTACCGATTTTCATAATGTTTTAACTAATGGTTCTCGGGGAGAGCGTAACCTTTCGAAGGAATACCTTTCTAATAAAGACGCTTAAAAAGTTCAACTTTTCACACATTTCAGCGAGCAACTCCGCGGGGCACACTAGTCAATATAAACAAAGAGACATGCGATCGTCAGACTGTCTCCAAGGAGAGGCTTCAGGTAAAACTTATTGTAGACCGATTCCTTTGGGCATTGAAGTCAAAATGTGAATATCAAAACTGCATTTCCTTATATAAGGATAGCTGATGTATTCTGTTTTTGAGTGTTTAATAAATAAATGGCTTGAACAATATCTATTTGTCAACCTAGGATTTAAATCACATAAATACACTACTAGGTTGTCTATTAACGCATCTTACTCACTTAGTTAAAGAAACATCTGAAAAACAAAGTATTTTTATACAGAATTCAATAATAGGTACTTAGGTATGTCAAAAACATCGAATGCAGGTGTGATGTATTAATACTTGTTTCTCTGAAGCATTTTTTTAAACATCTTCTTAAAGACCGAGCCTATTTGCTTATCTATTACCTATATTAGTTTGTAATAAACATATCTCTGTTATCATATAAATACTGACTATATGATCGCAATATGAAGATGGAATTCTATTTCGTAGAATTGTAGAAATTTACTGTCCACTTCTACTTTACCAAACATCACCGTTATGTTCCAAACTTCTCAATTCCCTTGATAAAGAACGTTCACTATTCCATTTAAACCTGCCCAAACAAATTATCAACAAATTTCATTTTCTCGAAACCTCGAAGGACCAAAACAAAAATCTGATTATTACTGCCCACATGCAAAGGAATTATAATATAAGATAATTATTGTATTATAATAAAAATCGTATCAAAGATAAAAAAAGTGGAAATAGTTAATTAGGTACCAATGTGTCTGAACTATAAAATGCAGTTCCATCAAGAGGTAACAATACAAAGTATAAAATACATAAGATAATACAACTACCGTAATAAGATCTTTATTATTAGTAAATATTTGACTGATAGCTTTTTAAAAGCTTCACGCGTGGTAGATAGCCTATATCACTTCTCTAGCTACCTATCTTCTGCCACAAAAATCATACAAACAATAACACACACTTTCGCAATTATTCAATAGTAAAATTATTCTAGGTAATTTATTTATTACTGTACATAAACCATTTATAGAGAAGAGGGGTTGCATTGGTACCTCAATTAATAACAAACATTACCCAAACAGCCGCTCTATCAAACACGTATTCAATCTTCCATGCCAAAGGCTATTTTAAAATAGCTAGAATCTTCCAAAACACTTGATCTTTGAGTTGGTAAATTCGTTTATGGCTTGACTAGCAGCAAACAACTCCAGGGACGTTTCGTACGTGACGAACAAATAAAAACTACTCTTCAACTTTGATAGCGCGAAATTGTTTTAAGTTCGCTAAAGGTGGGTGTACATTGTCTATTAGTTGGTGAATTAGTTACAAAGCCGGTCGGAAATAGGTTAGTATCTGTGTTTTAAATACGAGGAGTCAAGTTCTGATCTTCTTTACCCCTAATAATGAGTGATGTGCTAAATAATTAAAGAATCAGTTAATTTGAACCTTATTAATATTTTTAGTCGCACATATTACTACTTAATATTAAAAACATTCGTAAAATTTACAAATAAATACGACCTCACAGGTAAACAATAAAAAAATCGCTTTTACCAGTTTTTGACATACTATTAAGCAATAAATAAATATTATAGTACATTTAAATCAGTTTTATATGACGTACAATATACGTCATACAAATATAATATTATAAACCCACGTTTGTACCTTAAAATAACATTACAGAACTTCGCATATAATTTATCTTGGAGCCATCTAACAGAGCTATTGTTACCACAATATTGATGGTGTATTTTGGGCAATTAATCGACTTCGGTTGACCACAAGTCCCCTTGTAGGCAACCTCTGTCTCTACACAAACTATAATCTATTACTGATTTCCACTTGGCCTTTATTATAGGCTGAATTGAATATATTGTGGCTAGGTACACTTTTATCTGTTTGCATATGATATATTAAAATAACTTGCCTGTTTGCTTATTAACAGAAATTATTTCACATTCCCAAGTTTTGTAAATATTTCCATGTCTACTAAATTTAATTAAAGTCTTATAAGACGTATAATGTGCTAATTAATAATATATAACCATAATATGAAAGAAGTAATTTTTACTACTTCATTTGCGTTTATTTCAAAAATTGTAAAAACTTTTGATACCTTAACTTTAAAAAGTTTCGGATGTGCTAACGGTTTATTGTAATAACGCATTGAATATGTGTAGAAAATCTATCCATGTATTTTTGACTTGATTTTGAATTGACTTTTTATCAATGTCTATATTATATAAAATAATAAAAAAAAACTCATCTCATCAGTTCCCGCCTTTACACGTAGTCCGCGAAGCAGTTCAAACCAGTGCAGGGTTTATTTCATTTATTGTTTCTAACTCGAAACAGCTGTCTTGAACCTATTACCTACAGTCTCTAGACTACATCACTATTAGTGGAATGGTTTCATTACTTTATATAAAATGAGAGGAAAATAAAGGTATTTACATTTGGTTGTATACTTCAAGAAGTTTAAGACTTTTTTGGGAGAAGGAAGAAAGAAAAAACATTGCAAATATACAGACTAAATAATAGTACTAAAGTCATCAATTACATAATTATTTCCATTTACATAATATATACTTACCTATCCAGAAGGTTCCGAATTTATTCCGATCTTATTTTTCGTATATAAATGTAAGCCTAAACTTTTTAAACACAAGACTGGTAACTAGGAATACTCTATCATAGTCAAACTTACATAGTAACACAAAACGTAGAATTATTGTAAACTAGATTTCTGCCCGCGGCTTCGCCCGCGCAGTCAAGGAAAAACCCGCATTGTTCCCGTTCCTGTGGGATTTCCGGGATTGCGTCATTTTCCCGGGATAAAAAGTAGCCTATGTCCTTTCTCGGGTATCAAAATATCTACATACCAAATTTCATGAAAATTGGTTCAGTAGTTTAGGCGTGATTGAGTAACAGACAGACAGAGTTACTTTCGCATTTATAATATTAGTATGGATACATAATATAAGAACAAAATAAAACTAGTCACGTGCACACAATAGCGTTTCTCACCTGCCATACAAGTAAATCCAATTTGTAGGACGTGAACGCTTTCTAATGTATCAATATTATTTTGATATGTTTTATACATAAGACTATATGATTATTTCAATACTGTGTATATTATTTTGTGTTTGGTAAGGCCCTCTTAATTTTATGTAAAGGAGAATTAATAGGATCAATAACCATGAGGTCAGTATTTTTTAATGAAATTTTATAATACTTATCATAGAACTTTCTTATATGAAAAATATGAATATCGGTGTCCACTTAAGGGGAATGGGGCAGATGTAAATCTTTTTAACTGGTTAATCATCTTTTATTTGCTAATAGGTGATCATCCACCTTTACGAGACGAGACTCTCTTTTCTTAGCCTTCACCGGGGACTTAATGTCGTGAATTTTGCCTAGGCTCTATGCTTAAGTATTTTTAAAATATATAACGCATATATACCATAAGGGAAATTATCTCTATATATTCGTGGTATCTTTATATTAAACCTGACTCGTAACCTTTATTTACTAACTAGATTTCCGCCCGCGGCTTCGCCCGCGTTTGCAAAGGAAAAC
>CAJQZN010039094.1:22808-48757 GCA_907164685.1 Colias eurytheme | reverse complement strand
CTATTTAGCACTATTTCAGAACAGTTTTTTGACATTCATGAAATATCAGGATTCCATGGTGAGTTGTGGTGAGTATGCTGGACGAAGGGACACAACAGTTGGCATGTAAACGGACATTATTCTAGGCATGCGCCTAAGTGCTAGGTCTTTGTCTAGCGGCTCACATTAAATGAGATTCCATCGTTACAACTTCTAAGCCGGGATAAGTTAAATTGGATACGCGATCATCTTTATGCTCGCCTGGTACTTTATGTGACTTCGCAACGTTTTCTTATTTTTGGCAGCGTTTTTACTGAAGATTTTTGAGATTTTTTTAATTTTATTTTTTACGTTTCGTTATTTAAACGATGGTTAGCTAAAACGGTGATCTTGGAAGCAAAAATCTATTCAAAATGTCATCATAATTTTTCATCGCTATCCAATTTACATACGTATACAAAGTTTCAGCTCAATCGGTACTCGGGAAGTGAACCAAAGTTAATTGCTAGATTTTCAATTAAGTCATTGAGATCAGACAAAAATGCTCATAAAATAAAAACTACTGGGCCTACCCGAATCAAATTTTTATGGGATCAATTCGAAATTTTTCCACATCAAACAAAAAAAGAATCACGTAAATCGTTTCAGAAACCTCGCGTAGTCGGTGTACACACATAAAAAAAAAATTAAAAATATACCGGCCGAATTGATAACCTCCTCCTTTTTTTTGAAGTCGGTTAATAATAATTGAAGCACAAATATAAACTCAACTCTTCAGTCTTCAATTTACTGCAAATATGTACTTATTTAGTGAAAATCTTCCTAACTTTAAGTTGTTTATGATACAAATCTGTTTATGATCATACTTCCTTACATAAGCCACTTTTCGCCCACGTCATGCAACCACGTAATATATGAAGGCAATTGACGAACTCTATCTAAGTTGAGCTTGATTAGAGGCGTGAGAGGACTGCGCTAATTGTACTCATTAGGTTAGAGCCAAAATATTTGGTATTTCTAGCAAAGAAAATGATAAATTACGTTATGTTATGGAATGACCGAAACAGGTAAGAAGTAAATATTTAAAGCTATAATGTGCCAAAAAAATCACTGTTGAAATTGCCAATAAAATTAGAGGGTCTTACCAATACTATTATCTCCTGTGTATATGTCCCCCCGCCCCCCTAATGTTATAGTTATATGTAACATGTGACATAATTTTTACGTAAAGATAAATCATGAAAAATAGAGCACCATCAATTCTCTCTAATTATCTTACGGATATTCGCAGAACTGAAATAGCCGACCGTTTAAATGACGAGCTCTGTAATCATGATTGATCACAGTTTTTCAAACCCAGCTAGAAAAACTTACGCAAACTTGCCAACAAAAGCAATTAATAATATCAATTGCTAACTTTGTAAACATATCGGACATTAAAAAACCATTCGTTAAGTTTCCTATTATCTTTATAGCGGAAACTTTAACTATCATGTGAGTTACCGCATATTGCTACTAACGACCACTAGCAACTTAAACAGACTCGGTTCTAATAGGCACTATATTTTTCACGTAAATTGAAAATCGATGGAAGTAATATTATCATTAGTTAAACATTTTATTGCTGCTCTTTAGTCTTATCTGTGGAGTGCACGATTTGTCGTGCATTAGAGAATAGTTGTCTGTGGCTGTGCATGTTTGTGAATCTGTGGTGACAATTGGGCGGGAATTATGTCACTAAAATGTCAATAGGTACCTTAGCTCCGACTTAGCTCCACGTTCTATGAAATTATGTATAAAAGTTTTTGAAAAGCAGTTCCATAAAAAACTATAATCAATGTATGATAGCATTATGTAAAGATATTATCCAGTTTGAACTCTATTCTCACTTATTTCATACTAGCTTACCCTTCGCCCGCTTTGTCTAAAACCTAATAAATTATATACTAAAACATTCCTCTTGAATCATTTTATATATTAAAAAAACCGCATCAAAATCCGTTGCGTAGTTTTAAAGATTTAAATTTTAAGCATACAAAGGGACATAGGGACAAAGAAAGCGTATACTATGTAGTGATGACACATGAAATAAGGAAAATAATATTTTTACAAACAAGTTTTAATATTCAAGTTCTTATTACCACTGCATTTTATAAGCCGAATTGTGTCACGACATTCGAAAAACAAGACTATGACTCCATTACGCATAAAAAAATAATTACAAATGATTAACATTTTTATACCATTGATTATGCAAAAACCAGGAAATAAAAAAAAAAACAGAGCATCAGAAATTCTGTATAAAAAAAATATTGTTACAAATCAGAGCTAATCCCGTTATTCATATTTTCTCAATAAACCAAACAAATTTATGCGAAAATGATACGGTCTGACTTTTACGACTATTGCAAAATATGTTTCAATAAATAATAAACATGAAAAACAGGGAGACACGCCAATTAGCCGCGACGTTAGTGTGCGTCCACACTGAATGCGCGGTGGCGGCGGCCTAGGCGGGCGCGACGAGCGGGCGCTCGCGGTGGCCACACCGAACGCGCGAGCTCAAGTAGCGGTTCGACGTTTTTCGGGTGTTGCAAACTTTGGACGATTTGCTATTTTTACTGGACAGTCCGATTTTGAGATGAGATCATTATAGAAGTTGTACACGAAATAAATAAAACAGAGGAATAACGGGTGAATCTTATATGAACAATTGAGATTATACCCTACAAAATTACTGTGGTGTATATAAGTGTTTTAGATTGAATCGCACTTATAAATAAATAAGTTTCACTTCAACAATTAAGTATTTACCGCTATTTTACGAAAAACAATAAAGGATATAATATAAGAAGTCGAGCGACAAGACCGAACTGGTTTGATACCCCCGCCGTCCGCGCATTGGGTCGCTTGCTGACTAGGCCCGTAGTGTGGCCAGAACGCGCGGATAGGAGAGTTTGAAAACTACGCGCGCTGGCTCGCTCATTACCGTCGCACTAGGCTTCCGCCATAGTCATTTCAATGTGGACGCAAAGGCGCGTTTCATACGTTTGATATTTCGCGCCCGCCGTCGCAACCGCGCTAGGCTCGCAGTGTGGACCTGCACTTAGTCAGAGTTTTTTCTGAGACAGATAGACACAAGAATCCGATATTTCCACAGGATATTTCTATGTAATTTATATTTTAATGAACTGGTTTCGGTTACATGTGGATATTCTTTGTTATTCCAGGAAATTCTCAGTTAGAAATGGTTAGAAGATACTTTTACGTATGCTTTATTTATGAATTAACGCATGAATAAGTTTGCGCCTGTATTTTTCATGTGGAAACATGAATGTCAGAATATTATGAAAACTTTTTCATTACTTCTCATCACATTTACTATTAGGGCGTATTCAGAAAGAAAGCTTGAAACTTATAAGCGCTTATAAGCGCCCTTAAACGCTTATAAGTTTCAAGCTTTCTCTCTGAATACGCCCTTAGATAGATAACTTCTTCTTCTTTTTATTGTATGGATAAAATACAGATTCAAATTCGTATAATATACAAAAAGTATGTATATTATATTTTGTGAAATTGTGAAAATATTGTTGAGGAAGTTTGGATTCGTCTATACCTCGTCTATAAATTAATACCAACTTTCTACATACAAGACACAGTCATAAAGTTTCACGTGATGTTAGCGTTAAGAAAATCTTAGAAATAAGATAAAAAAGTGATTTTATACCCGAAAAGATGAGCATCACCTACAAATTTTCCCTAACATTACCCGCACCTACACGCGCGTGCAAAATTATTTACCTACTACGTATATATAATACCATCAAAGTCGGATTATGAAAATCAGGGTTATAGCGGTGACCCGAGGACGTTACTCGAATTATAAAGAGATGCGGAGACGTTGGGCAACCTTCCAGAATGTTCGATTTACGACCTGCCTCCACTAAGATATGTGAGGTTATGTTTACTTTGTTGGATTTTTTTTAAATTTTGAGTCATAAGACACTTGGCTGGGTGGCACATGGGTGTTGACACTTGGCTGGTTATTTCTGTTTGGTAATTTTATTAAAATGAAGTTTTTTTTGCTGTTAATTTCATTTCAGCTAAAACTACTAGCTAAACTATAGTTAGTAGTAACCAGGTAAACGCCCCGAAAGAAGCAAAACTTGAGCGACATAATTAATTTTCATACATTTTAAATTACACACACACGCCTGGAGTAGCACTGCATGCGCTTCTCATGCAAAACCATCATCCGTTCATAATATATCACATTTAATTACATGCATAATCCGCTCCAAAATCCATAGTCTCCACATTCAGATAAAACTTTTGATTGATCAAATTACTTTCAAATTCAGCAGTTTCGTCACCGAACACAGCTTTAATTAAATAACTTCGAAAGTCAAACAGCGTGAGTCGACGTGAAAAACGATTTACTGAGCGCACTGCTTATCGACTGTAGCCGTGGAAGCTAAATCTAGGTTTTACTATGTTATATGGATTTTGTTTTAGATTTCTTTTTAATATGTTATTTTTATAATAAACATGTTTTTGGACAATGCTGCTCTTTGATTTTTGCATGAGAAATCCTACTTATATATAGTATTATCCTATCCTACTAATATTATAAGTGTGAAAGTTTGTGAGGATGTGTATGTGTGTGTTTGTTACTCTTTCACGCAAATACTAATGAACCGATTACAATGAAATTTAGTAGGTACACATATAGAGGGTAACTTGGATTAACACATAGGATAGGTTTAATCCTGGAAATCCTACGGAAACGGGAACAATGCGAGTTTTTCTTTGAAACGCGACGCCGTGTGCGGAAAGCTAGTAGATCATATTTTTAGGTATTATCTCTGTTATCGCTAAAATTTTTCTTTACAAAAATTTGTTCCCCTATTTGTAGAGAGTAGCAACAAAATACACAACATAATACTGTATTGCAATTAAGTATCTCCCAGAGTTCGCTGCAACACAAATAAAATTCAAGACATTTCTCACTTGAAATACAGTCTCACTTCGAAGTGCACTTTGCGGCCGGCTGTTAAAATAACCGACTCTAAGCCAATAAAGCACACACTTTCAAGAATACTAAGTGTATCGTATACGTTTTCAATATTATACAAGTGTTTACTGGCTTTCCCCCGCGACTTTGCTCGAGTGCTTTCTGAAAGTTGCCCAAAAGTCTTCATATAGAGCACCCTCTATTTTACCAGATTATGAGTTTATATTATTTTTACACGACTATAATAGAAGGAGGATTTTGTTTTTTGAGTGTATGTATGTGTGTGTGTGTGTGTGTGTATATTTATTTTACCGGTATATTTACCGATGGACGGATTTTAAATTATAAGGGGTCATTGTAATCATAAGAATTGTGGTAATGACCATAAATAGGCTATATAAATCAGTAGTCGGGATTTTTTATAACAATAATTCATATTATTTTACCTTTTAATCGTAAAAACTGAGACATACATTAATCCAAACAGCTTATTTAATCGTAAAATATCTTTCGTATCTAAAAGTGAGTTATCAGACATAAGCTACGCTACATTCATTCTTCAACGTTACGTCAGAATACACTGCAGAATTTAAATATACCATATTCACAGCAATCCTAGCACGTGTCCCGTTACAGAATAAACAGATTTTACAAACATGGTATTTCTGAACGAGAATAAGTTTAATTTTATGAGTCAAGTGAAGTTGCAAGTGCTTTGAATAAACGATTGCTTATTCTGTTTGATCGACTGTTTTTTTTGCTTTTAGTTTGTAAATGTGTTTTGTATAAAAAAAAAGGTATGCGTGTACTAGAGTACACACGTAAGAAGTGAAACTTCTTTATGACCTTAAAAATGTCACGAGTATGGCGTAACGCAAAAATGTCACGCGTACGGCGTAACGCAAAAATGTCACGCGTACGGCGTAACTCTATGGGCGTAACGCAAAAATGTTACACTAAATTTTTGTCCAACCCCGATAAAGAAGTTTCACTTCAAAAAATGTTGTGTGGTTTTATGAAACCACGGTAAAAGTGAAACTGTTCGAACGGTTCCGAACACTGCTTTATACCTACTCGGCAGCCGACCGTCACGCGACATGCGCTACACAGACCAAAAAGTTTGAGACGATGTAATAAAAGTTTCACTTTAATAACTGTGTTCAAAATTATAAGACAAATCTTAAGAATATGTACCTATGTGATATAGTATTCTAGAATTTTGTACTACTTTTTTTTTCTATTTTTAACCGACTTAATTTGCATATTATTGTTAAACTTGTTACATTATTAAGATGGAACTTATTTTATGTATGGAGGTGGGCGTTGGCATCCGTGCCACAGCTCTTATGCTTTTACGGATGTCATCGTAATTTAAGTTTATGTACAATTTGTTATTATGTTCCAAATAAAGAATTTTTGAATTTGAATTTTTGAATAGTACTTATGGTAACTAAATTTAATTTATAAATCCATTTTAAAAGGGGAAATAATATGAAATCCCGCTTCATGATCAAAAGTTTTTAGTTAGCATTTAAAAAATTATATTATTTTAAATAATAAGAATTTGAGAGACTATCCATACTAATATTAAAAATGCGAAAGTAACTCTGTCTGTCTGTCTGTCTGTTACTCAATCACGCATAAACTACTGAACCAATTTGCATGAAATTTGGTATGGAGATATTTTGATACCCGAGAAAGGACATAGGCTACTTTTTATTGCGAAATATGTACCACGGGCGAAGCCGGGGCGGACCGCTAGTTGAATATAAATTGAATATAATTTATGGAAAATAATTTATTGTAAATAATGGATAGTTAATTGATACGAGAGCTAACAAACACTATAAATAATAATTTTTTAGGGTTCCGTACCGAAAGGGTAAAACCGTACCTTATTACTGAGACTTAGCTGTCTGTCTGTCTGTCCGAACCGCGTACCATATTATAGCTATCAAGACTTAAAATAAAAAAAATTGTAATTATTTCACTCTTTATTTTACATTTCTTTTAAATTGTGTAGGCGGTTTCTAGAGAGATCTTATCAAAATATACTATTTAATTTTTATGGTCTAGACTAGAGAGGATTTAAATGTAATATTTTCAACATTTGAATAAGTTCAGAAGCATCTGTCGCTTAAAAAATGAACGATAAAAATTAAAGAGTCTGAGTATCTTTTGGATTGTTCGTTTTATTTTTGAGATGAAAGTTGGGGAGAAACGTGAAAAATATATTTGGTGAAATACTTACTTATTATATTATATTCAATAAATAATTATATTACAATCGGATATTTATATCATGTACTTATAAAGAAACATAACTTGAAAATTACTCGTTAAATAAAGTAAAATTATATAATTTCCATGTTTCAAGTACATAATTCAAATATAAGAGATATTAATGTTTTCTTTTCGTACACTATAAAGCCAAACTTTGACACGCTGTTTGTTACTTTGTATAAAATGTATAGTTTAACTTTTAACTAACACAAATTAACAATCCATGTCTGACTGATCATTATCTTTCTTCTCTAGTCAATTAAAAGAAATAGGTAAAATGCAATTAAATTAAGAACCAGGTGTCTTATAAGTTAAATACAAAACCATTCAAAAATTTATTACCTACACGATAACTAGAAAGCATGGCTCCAAGATCCACGAAAACACGAGTTTAAAAGTTACATAACACAGTAACATCTAAGCAACCTTAATCCAAAACTAGCAGTAACATCAACAAACCGAACTTAACCAATATTTACTTAAACGTGGTTTAAGAAATTGGCCCACTAATTCTATTCTATACACACTTTGAATAGCAACTAATTTAAAACTGCGTTTGTTAACGGGAGTTTAGTTGTGTTTATCTTGGTTGTAGATCATTCTTATTATAATAAAGTTTTACTTTCGTTGTTAAAACAATAGAATGTGGAGTCCTCGAGTGCCACACATATTATATTTTTTTCTTTAAAATTGTTTGATTAATTAATGTAAAAAATATGTTCGATTTAGTTAAATACGTTAACAGTACGTCCTACGTAAAAAAATCTTTGTGCCACACGTAATTTTATTACAAAATCGATGTTATTTTCTTAGAAATAGAAAATAAACAGCTATCAATATTAAGAAGGGTGGAAGACTATGGCCTTATAAAAACTTTTAATAAAGCATTAAGTTATTCATTGGCGAACTCTCATTAAAACTCTTAAACAAAATAAAAACCTCATTAAGAATCAAAAAGGATCTCTGGATACGAAATTTTATTTTGGAATTATTCTTCAAAATATATTTAAAGTGGTTTTAGGAAATCTCTTTAAACAATGATAATGTAATGTTTATTTAAATAGGTTTGCGATAGAGATGTGAATAATTCAAATTAACGAAACGTTTCCTATAAACATCAATTAAAATAGAAGTTTATGTTTCTTAGCAATAACCTGCATCTTAATACTATTATAAAGGCGAAAGTTTGTATGGATGTATGGATGTATGGATGTATGGATGTTTGTTACTCTTTCACGTAAAAACTACTGAACCGATTACAATGAAATTTAGCACACATATAGAGGGTAACTTGGATTAACACATAGGATAGGTTTTATCCCGGAAATCCCACGGGAACGGGAACTATGCGGGTTTTCCTTTGAAAACGCGGGCGAAGCCGCGGGCGGAAATCTAGTACTATATATTTAAGACTAGCTTCCGCCCACGACTTTGTACGTGCATCCCCGTTTTTTCCCCGTTCCCGCAAGAATTTCGGGAAATCCTTTCTTAGCGGATGGATGCCTACGTCCTTACATCTACCTGCATGCCAAATTTCAGCCCGCTACGTCCAGTGGTGTGGGCTGTGCGTTGATAGATCACTATATCAGTCACCTTTGAGTTTTATATATATATAGATTTATAGAATTTCGAATTACATAATATGATTTTGGATTAAAGTTTGAAAAAGCGTGTGTTTACTAGTCACAGTAACTTACCAAAATATAGATAACTGAATAGAAATAATTATTTATTAATAAATATTTATAAAAATGTAATTATTTACATTTTTAAATGACCGTAAAATACATCAGTTTTATTCATTCCATTCTACGAAGGCTATCAGACGAAACAAACTCCGCAGTCAGAAAATGATACAAGGGAAGCCATATATTTAAAATTTGGAAACTTTGTTAACAACAGTAATGTTACAATAGTACAGGAGTGGGTAATAATAATAAATTCGCTTTTATTCCTGTCTTTACTGAGATTGCGCGCTTCCATAGCGAAAGTTTTAAAATAGATAATCAAATAGCAGAGGAACTTTCATGACTCTGAAGGCCCGTGTACTTGTGTATTGGATGTACGAAATGTGGATGTGCTTTTGTACATGTTTGTAATGAGGTTGTATGTAGGTGTTTGTATAGAATAAATGTGTGTTAAATACTTGAAGTTGTGTACAGAGTTGGTTATATGAAAGTTGTGGCATTTTTTAAAGAATTAATAAAGAGCTCGCTCGGGTAACAACAATATTTTAACATTGACTAACTTTAACGCATTTCAACTTATTGCATCTTTTGCCATTACATTACATTTTATATTCTTCCAAAAGACCCATATAAGATTATGAACTTTATTATTTTAGCTATATAGAGAAAAATCTTTCAATGAACAAGTATTTACCTTCTCCAAATTTCTCGATTCACGCAAGCTGACATCTTGTTGAATTCACTTTGAATCTTTAAATAAATTGCCGAGGCATTTGAAATGTTCTAGTACATTCATTAGGTACGAACTTTTTATTTGTCCTCGAAATGTAAGTGCATTCGTTTTGGAAAATGCAATGTTGTTCCAAGTTTTAATTTTATGCACAGTTAATAATTTGTATTTTATGTTTGTATGCGTGAAGTTTGTTATAACATATTTTTATGATTTAAGGAAGTATTTATGGGCAAGTGGTGATTCGCTGTTTCGATGATTGCCTAACTTTTATTATTACATAGATAATAGACTTGAACTCTGGACCTCTCAGTGCAACGTTCATACTAACCATTGTACCTACGCAATCGTTTATCACGAGGTCAAGATAAAAGAACCCAATCTGGACAATCAATCCTTAATTTTACGAGCAATAAATAGGGAACTTACTGAGCTAGTAATAAATATAATAAATATTGTTTAACAGTCTGTAGGGATAACACCGAGCAATCTAATCATCATAAAAACGCAATAAAGCACACCATTCTATTATTTTGCTAAAATGTTATCTAAATTGATGTTCTCGTAAAGCCGATCGTGTTTAATAGTTTATGTTGTGAAAGATTTTCGAGTTGTTTCATATATCTTCTTAATAAATAAACAGAAAAATACTAGGATTAGTAACTTGAATTCCTGCACCATGTTTTAGTTTCTTCTATAGGTAGAAATAATAATAAAAAATAAAGAAGAAAAGAAGTTTTTTATCTTAACGCTAAAATGGTGGAGATGAAAAAATAAAATGACTCGGACTGGCAGGACACAGAAGGCTGATCACCTACTTTCTAAAGAAAACCGACCAGTGAAACAGATATATGCATAATACATCTACCCCTTACCCCACTAGGGGACATGGGACTTAACTTTTTATAGATATACATAGGTACTGCTTATGGTTCGACTGCGCAAATGAAAACGTGCGGCGCAGATAGCAATTGATAAAATACATAAATAATGTTAATAAGTTCTGTAATTTTATTATCATTTTCCTTTTCATCTCAATTCGATTCTGCTTTCATAATACCTCTATATTTTTTCAACTCAATAGAGTCAGTGAATAGAGCAAAATGAAAATTAAAGTCACGATCAAAAACTCAGATTCACTATCATTGAACCTTAAAAATGGGATAAAAAGCTTGACCTCCAATATAAATATTCTTTTTCTATCACAATTATCATTACCCTTGACTTCAAAAATGAGACTCTGTATAAAGAGCTTCTGTGAAACGAAACAATTGCGTACAAAATCGACCGAACACAAAAACCAAAATAAATTCACCCATTGAAGTAATGTTAACTGAATAAAACTACAGCAAAACAGAATTAATATAAAATAAGGTCAATAGGCAAGGCAACAATGGAACAAAATCGCAATTGACCGGCTTTTTATTTCGGCTCATAAAATAAAATGAACTTTAAAATATTAAAAGGTAGTCAGGACGAGAGTACTTTGGGTGTGATTGTCTTTTATACGATGCGATATTTGTAACGTATTACAATAAGTAGTTCTCATATTTTAAAATAATTTTTAATGGAATTGGTTTAATAATTCAACCGATTTCGTAAAACTTATACCTATAGATAAAAGACCTATCACGTACAAACCATCTGTTTTTTATTTAAATTACAAGGTATTTTGATAAGTATCAAATTCGGTAGGAGTAAATTTTGTAGGTTTTATTTGAGTGCGGTATACAAGTTCAGTATATTTTATTTTCTAGCTAGTAATCGAAAATAAAAATGTACGTTTAATTTTGTAATCAGCCGCCCAATGGTGTAATAATATAAAGAATTCCACAAAATAATTTTAAGTTCATGGTAACAATATAACGTAAAAAAATATCGTCTTGAAATATCGCATCGTCGTGTCGTACGATCTGAAACTACAGGGTAGCTGCGTAGGCATTCCGGGTAAATTGTATGAATCGTACGGGACCCGGGTAATGATTGTTGATACACCCGGTTTTATTTGCCGGGCTATCCGCTATCCGGTATAAATATGGCCGGTGATAAGACACGCTCGAAACGTTAATTGTTTGTGGTGTGATGCCTGCGGGCAGATAGCACTCACTTTAAATATTTGTAGTTATGCTTTTTAAGTTCAATGGGTTAAGATTGGAATGAAGTTTGTTTTTATAGGTTGTTCCATTGAGCGAAATTAGTATATAGTATATAGGTATCTAAATAGAAGCTTTTTTCTGCTTTCTTAGACTTAGTTGCTTTTTAATGAAGTTGTATATTTTTACTATGTATGTATTTTCATCATTTTGGTTATAGGAGAGGATTGGTTATTTCATTAAAGCTATGTTATTAGGTATTATGAAATTCCTGGAGCATACAGGACTAGGTAAATTTGAGTAAGATGAAAACAAATTTCTAATATGTAAAATTCAAACAGTTTGTTTACGCTGTGGTTTGCAATTCGTGAACACGATGCACCGTATATTAAACTCTCTTTATTGTAATTTTGCTACAAAACGGAAGATAATTTTGAGGAACACTTTCTTGTTTGTTTGATCTCAATCGATTGCTCTGGTTTCATTAAATTTTAATACAAACACAACATTTAAAAAACAATTCCTGTGTATTTATTGGTAGGTAAATTTTTATTTTTTTCTGCTGTTTGTTTATCAATACTTCACTCCGAGCAAGAAAACATCGAGAGGAAACCAACATGTCAAAGTAAGAAAATTCTAAGACATGAGACACATTATATTATAGTTTTTTGCTACCTTGGAAATGGCAGTAGCAAAAAAACAAGAATTGATGCTGATGAGAATGATAAGCCATCACAGCAAATCGATATAATATACGTATATATGCGTACATAACTGTATATTTATAAACCTGTGAAATTTCGTAACTTTACTTTGAAGTCACTAACAACGTATTATGAAACGACAATACACAATACGCTGTCTAAAAACAATGATAACAAGCTAGAAAATTCCCCCCGTTCACTCTTAAAGCGCTTTGCTGAGCTGGTGTTAGTCTAACGAGTGCTTATTTTAAACATCTAACAAGCGGGCAGGTGTGGGCAAACATTTGTTCAGAACTAGCCCCAGCGCTGTAAGCGCTTTACATTTTTGTTGGCACTTTTGCTCGCGTTAGTCGCTTTTGTTGGGATAATGAATATTCTTATGGTTCTGTTTGTTTTGATAGGAACTGTTAGTGCTAAACCTGTACATTTGTGGTAAAGTGAGTCCACACTATCAAGATTAGAAATTGTTTAATTTACGATTAATAGAGCATACAAATAAATAATCAATTAAATAAGAAATATACATTATCGATTAACACAAATTTTTATTATCCTAGTGCTATACTTCTTCAGTTACATTGTTTTTAATGCCATTTGCTTTCAAAAATTTGATTCCTAAGATTCCACAGGCAATTAAAAGAATCTGATAAAGAGTAACGCAATAATCAAATGGCTATTAACATGAAAATGAGTTTAGTATGGCAGAGGCTGTACAATTTATCTCGTTGTGGCGCCGCGGTCGACATCTATTTTCATAATTGACACATGGCCAGCCTGTGTTTAGTATTTAGCGATGCGAAATGTATTGGGCATTTAGTCGCTTATTGTTAGGTAAAAGATTACATTGTTAAGGGGAATAATTAGGGATTCTTTCAAGCCCAAGTCTGATAAAAGTTGGTGTGTTGAGTAATACACCAATCGAGTTTTAGGAAAAATATATTATTTTCCTTTTACTTTTATGTTATAGGAAATCTATCGTCGTATTTTTTTTGTGAATAGGGAAGCGCTTGACCATAATCTCGCCTGTTGTTAAGATGAGATGTGGTCTAAGTTGGTACGCGCTTCCCAATAAGGTTCACTCTACGCTTGAATTTTTAGTAGATATGACAATTTACATCACCTTGATGAAAATTAGCTATTGCATATAGAAAACTCGTATCATTATACTGTAACAAACGCTATAATATTTTTATTCTAATTTAGTAGCTAACGTCGCCATATATATAGTTCAGAAACGCAAAATTTAGACCGCCAAAAGTCACTTAGGAAAGACATTACCAATGCAACGTTGCAATGTATCTTTGTGACCCTTTCGGGACCAAAAGACGTCTACGATTTAAATATTCCTTTCTCATTACACCTTATCCCGAAATTCTGCACGGCATGCAACAATAAAGCATCTGGAATGCCTCCCACGACTCATCTTATCGAGCCAGGATTTACCGTCTGTTCGCGCTACCACATAACTATAGTCTTATCTTCAGATGGTTCAATGACCTATGAATTACTAGCATGTAAGTTTTCTTATCGTATACAGGATTCTATGGTGTAAAGGTTAGAGTTGACGTTTCTTGAAGGTTAGGATCTCCCAATTTGTTGGAGGAATTTATTGATTACGTAGTAGATTATGTTCTGATACGATTTGAATGGTATGTTGTATGTTGCTTTGTTGGACGTATAAAATTATATTAAGTAATATTAATTATTAAGTCAATCAATTCCTCACGTATAGGGAAATGGTTACAAAAAGTTAATAATATAAAAACCTAAATCATTAACTATAATATAAGGTTATAACCTTGACATTCCCAAATCCAGAAACTAGTAGGTATGGCCGGTTAGTTTCATATAATTACATAATTAGCAAATTATCAGTTAATAGTTCAAGTAATTTAATCTCCTTTTAACTTCGCTTGGAATGAGACAATTTCCTACAATTTATCGCGTGTTCATTTCGTCCCGGATTAATTCCAACTATTGACACGTTCGAGATAAAAGAGATTATGGAACCTCTATTTTCTTTTGCTAATTGAATTTTTATCTGAATTTTATTTAATGCCACTTTACTTTGATTCCAGATCCTTTTTGTTATAACTCGATGAATTGCGTGGATAAATTTTACGTTTTACATATTGGAGGGATATTAATTAATTTTTTTGCCTTGATTTTTATATACATAACTGGCTTTCCGCCTGCGGTTTCGCCCGCTTTGTCTAACACCTAATAAATTATATACTAAAACCTTCCTATTGAATCACTCTATCTATTAAAAAAAACCGCATCAAAATCCCTTGTGTAGTTTTAAAGACATAAGGATACACAGGAACATAGGGACAGAGAAAGCGACTTTGTTTTATACTATGTAGTGAAGATAAATATTAATTGTAAGTAATTATTAACATCACGACATTTCGTTTTCTTCTTACAAAGAATTTATTAAGGGTAGCCCGTAGTTTTGGTAGTTTTCTGCTGGAAAATTACTTTACCTAGATGTAGTTATGATTTTTGTCGAATACAAAAACAAATAAACCAATTATTTGTTTTTTAATCATTTTGCAGGGCCTTGTGAGCGAGTAAAGTCACGGTAAACAATTTGTACGCAAGTTTAACGTTTTAGGGTTCCGCATCTGCACCAAAGGTTTATTTCTAAAGTTTGGGAATTGAATCCATCTTCGTCTCAACCCTTGCCCGTTGTTATTGCTTTATTAATGTTTGTAACTGGAGTTTTAAGTGTCTGTTCTATTAAAATTTTTGATCTAGTTTGCTAAAATGTATGTAATAATATTGAAATATTTAGTTAATATTTCGCTTACATTGTTTATTTGATTTTCCACTATCCATGTAGGTATTGTAATCACTTTAGCTGGCTTTATAAATTATAGTCTTAAGTTTAAATTTGAGGGCAAATAAACATTTCTAATATAACGATTTATGCGATCGCACATTTTTGAGTCTGTTTTCAGTTAAATAAATAGGCTAAAAGCATGTTTCAATGATAGCTTAATTTAGCGGACAAGAAAAGTGTCCTTAGGTAATTGAGCATCTCAATTTTAAACTTACATTAAGTTCAAAAATTTTAATAAACTCCAAAATCTTCAACATAATAATGCAAATGCAAAGTTGTATATATATTACTTCTGTACACAATATAATTCAGTTTTTAACAATGTCTACAACTTAATTTTTTTCAATAGAGGTGCGCTAAATCAAACCACGCAGACTTCTCTAGTATAAAGCTACTCCTCCAGACAAAAAGTAGTCAAAACCAGTAAACAAAGCCAATTTCAACGGCCAAAGTAAGCCCACAGAACCATCATCACGTGCTAAATTCATCGACAATTTTACGGGGCCGATTACAGCGCTCTATCAACTTTCCACTCCATAAAGTCCCCGAGGGAGCCATTGATTGTCGCGCTGATTCAGTCGGATTTGCATTTTATAATTAAAGAATTAGATCCGCCCTTAAGGAGCTACGCGACTGGTTTATTTGACAAGTTCCACGTTTAATGCCCACGATTGTTTGGATGGCATTCGCTCTGTCATGAATTAATGCTAGTTTAACGGCCACTTGAGTTATGATACTGTCGGGCGATACACTGAATTTTAATGCTAGCGATTTGATGGACGGATTTGAGGATTTAAATTATAGGATGCACAGAAGAATATTTAGCCACTTCTTACTAGTGAGGTTATAATTAGTTTTTAGGACGAGGTTATTATTGGGCATTCAACTGAAGTAAGAAATTTATTTGCTTTTAAAGCAAAAAACCTATAGATAGATGAGAGATATATAAAGATATGATATTATATTAAAAGTTAATGTAGATCATCGAAGGTCTTGGACAACAAACAACAACTATTCCAGAATATAGAATATTATATACAAATTTCCATATTCACTATACTAAGAATATAAAAACATAAGACGATAGATCTTTTCTATTTATGTAAGATCTTGATAAAAGTTCTCAAATACTAAAAAAAAAACAACACAAACATTAACGTTTTCGTCCAGCTTTCAAACTTTCATAGGATCGTTTATAAACCTGGAAAGTGCGGGTTATTTACTAACACAATTTACACGGGAACTAACAACAGATTCCAAACATTACATCAACTTTAAGCGCTGTATGAAATGTCATATCAAATATTAAAGCGGAGCCAGGAACGCCCTCAACGGTCCCGGAGGGAGCGGACCATTGGTATGCACTTAGTTTTGAATAATATATCTTTATTCTCGTCTGGCGAATGAAATTTTTTGGGAGAAACCATTGTGCGCCGCATCTGAGATTTCATTTTGTTATGTCAATGGTTTCACCAATTACGGTGTTTTAGGGATCATTTTGTCTGGGTTTTTGTAAGCTCATATTTTGTTATGAAAGAGAAATTGTAAATGTATTTATTAAGGAAAAATAAATATTGATACCATCATAATCTAAACATCCGTACGATGTTCAGAATCTATGCCAGGTGTCAAGGACTTCAATATTTTCCCAGATAAATGAAATATACTTATTAAAAAGGAGAAGAAGTTTGCATAGCTATTTGGATGTGTTTCTAAAATGGATTTCTATCTATTATGGAAAAAATGAAGCTTAGTGTGTACTAAGCTTATGTGTGTACATATTATTAGTCTTCATTTTACTGTAATATTTTTGACTTTTTAGGAGGATATTAGACACTTGAATCGTACTTTAGCCATTTTACTTAATTCCTAGCACTGTCTTAATAAAGCATCCAGGCAATAAAATATCACGCAAGAGTTGACATGACAGGTTAACAGTTTAAGACGGAACATGGACGGAACAATACAGTATATAGCCGCTTATGATGTGCGTAAATCAGTTAAATTGCTCCATAACGCATAGCTCGGAGTAATTATGAGCTTGATTACATTATTGTTTGAAATAAACCAAGTATTCTTATAGTTATGTACCTAAGTAGATAGTCTGCTCTCGACCGCGGTCTGCAAAAATCTGAAGAAATGTTTGTAATGTAAAAGATAATTTAATTGAAATATTTTTTTGTATAAAGTGTGTTTATAATGCTATTATTTATTGTCTTGTTAAATATTTACATACAATCAACACGTTTCATTTGTAACTATGTAAAACTGTTGAACTGTAAAGCCTTTTAGCTATGCATAAACTTTTACACGTGATTATGTTTATCCAATGTTTTATTAAACAACGAATACTGATTGCCCTTCCAATTGAAAATAATTGGAATTCCTATGGATAGACAAGCTGTGCCCCGTGGCTTTACCCGCATTGTTCCGCTGCTATGGACCTTAGCGTGATGATATTATAGCCTACAGTCATCCTCGATAAATGAGCAATCTAACACTGTAAAAAAATTTCAAATCGAATTCGTAGATCCTGAGATTAGCGCGTTTAACCAGACAAACTTTTTTAAAATGTTTTTTTTTTCTTTCTTTCAAACTTTTCAGTTTTGTAATTAGTGTAGATACGAGACCATTTCTGATAAACGATAGCTGTGTATTAATAGTAGAAAGTTACGTTTACTGTCCAAACACTATATAGAAAAGTTTTAGAAGTCAAGTACCCCTCGGGATGTGCATTAAAATAAAAGAATTTAATTAAAATGGCCAAATACTAGCTGGAATGCAGAGCTACTAAATACTTAATATGCTTGGAATATCATCCGTTGGGGTGAGCGGGTTAGGCTGTTTTGCACGAGCGTATATTATATTGTAGTTCATTAACTATAAGTTTGTTTAAATTGCACCTTTATTGAACCTTGAATAGACATAAAAACCGTTATTATAAATGGATTTTGATTTTTGAAGTAAAAGTTTGGCATTCTATATTTATTTATTTTCATATTATAGAGATGAATAATCTTAGTGTTTCTTAATGATTGTGTGTATTCCTCTTAGAATTCCAAAGAAAACAATTCAACATTGCATATAATATGTTTTATGTAAACGTAACGTAGCTGTCTGTAGCTGTTGCTACGAAACTGAATTCTACACAACTACGACAAATTTATGACTCTATTTTGTCTGTTTCTTTCTTAATATTTTATGGTATTATACATGTATTATACGAATGTATTACATGAAATTCAAAAAATTCCAAGTAACTAAGATGATTGAATTGATCTTTTGACGAAATACTAATGTTTTCGGTTTGTAAAAGTATGATTTTTTTATAATATCACTAAAAAGCAGAATGCGTTAACTCTAAGCAGAAAACGCTAGCGCATACCCACCCTTACTTACCAAGCGATATCGCAACAGATCAACACAACGTTAGGGTAAAAATGTAGGGGTGTGAAGATGAATATCATTAGATTTATTGTGTGCGAAATATTCGAAATTTGTACCTTTGGAGATAAGGGCTCAAGATCTGGGTTGTTGGATGAACCGGGCCCTTTGTGCTCAACTTTATGACGCTGTTACTGAGCTTAAATAAATCTTTTTTATTCATATTATGGTCCTATTTATGGTAAACGCATTTGGTAAATAAATGTAGGTTTCATGTATAGAAAGTTTATTTAAGGGTTCCCATTTGAAGCTTGTTTGGTTTTTTATTAATATTTAATTCATAGTGTTGCAAGAAACATTTTGTGAAGGTGTTTAGATGTTACTGAAATGGTGGATGTTTCATGTACCCGGACAAAGCGGTTCGGATGGACATTCTTCATCCGAACCGCGAGGGACTGAAGCGCGCTCCATCATAGGCCACATCTCAGCTTACCATCAGGCGAGATCGTGGTCAAGCACTTCCCTATCACACAATAAAAAATAAAAAAAATTAGAGGTATATCAATACAAGGTAAATTTCGTAATTTATTTTTTTAATTTACGTTTAGAACCAAAAAGAATGGAGATGTAAACTAGTCAAAAGTAATAAAATGCGAGAAGATACTATTTTTGCATATTTTACTTTAAATCTTATTTGCAAGTCTTATATTAATGTTACATCTTGTTATTAGGCTCTCTAGATTTAAAAAATACTAGATGATACATTCATGATAATAATTTGAATGCACTTGAACACTTGAACTCAAAAATGGATATGATAGCATTAATTTTTTTCTGGAAAATGTGTTTTTTAACAGGTGAGTAATAAAACCGAACGTGGCAGTTCAAGTTAGTTCACACCATATTCTAAATCGTGTGTCAATTTTATCACATGTTTTAAGGCTATCTTTTTTATGCGCTACTACAGAGATAGGTATCTACTACTAATGCTTTAAGAGTTTAATAAATATTATAACATATATTATTTACTATATTTATTTATATATTTCTAATTCTATGGTAATAAATATAAAATAGAAGTCAAATAGTATGTATTATAAATATAATATACGAGGGGCTCTATCATTTATTTTTTGCCGTTTACCCCAGGTAAATTATAAATAACAAGCTTCCGCCCGCGGCTTCGCCCGCTTTGTCTAAAACATAATAAATTATATATTAAAACCTTCCTCTTGAATCACTCTATCTATTAAAAAAACCTCATCAAAATCCGTTGTGTAGTTTCAAAGATTTAAGCATACACAGGGATATAGGGACATAAGGACAGAGAAAGCGACTTTGTTTTATACTATGTAGTGATAATAAAAATCCATGTGTAAGATCAACCATAATAAAACACTCCTCATTAAAATAAATGTAGAGGAAAAATAGAGAGCATCAGGTATATTCAAAAGTATAAATTCATAAACATAATATAAGTACACGTCAATAACAAAATAAATAATAAAGGTTAAACTGTAAAAAACTGAACATAAAATGAAAGAAATTGAGGGAATTTTTTGATCGAATTCAGAGTTACTTAGATTTTTCTCGCACTGGATTTAGTCTATCAACGAACTTGACCCGGATTTGCCTACTTTTCGAAACGCCTAGAAATCTCGATTGAAGAAATGCTTAAAGTTTGAATTGCTGTTTGAAAAAATAGCGTGTAGAGTGAAGTAAGTTTGCTGAACGTCTAAGAATATTTTTTTCCTTAAACTTTCCTTGTTTAAAACTAGGTAGCGTGATATTTTTTGTAAGTATCTATTAATTTATATCATCACTGACATCAGCACAATTAGAACACTACAGGCTCCAATATTTTTGAATCAGTTTTTTACATGCCTGAAATAGTAAATTAACTACGTACTTATAATAATTAGTAGTAATAGTTTTTAATAGGGAGCTTAGTAATCTAAAGTTAAATTAACCCATAACTACAATAAAATAAATCAACGTGCTTATAAAAGTTTATAAAAATTGGCCACCAAAACAAAGTTGCACTGAAGACTCTACAAAAGCGAATACCATCCATACGTTAAAACGCTAAATTTACTCTGTATTATAAAGCGCGCAGCCAAAAGCTTAATAAAGCGATAAAAAGATAATCTAGCGGCTAATTCGCTTAACACAAACAAGTGAGTTTGAGGACATGTTCAAACTTTCTTACAAATAATAACCGATTTGCGAGCTACATAACTCACTCTTAAACGGTTGCATTACGGCCTATAATAGCGTGGCGGTGTGGTAAGTAAAATTTGTTGGTTCCGAGATGTTAAATTCTGGTTGCATCGCGCATGCGCCGTGGGTATTGCAGCTTGGCACTTCTGACCATGTGGATCTTTTATCAGTCGATAGGCAACCGCGATAGGGGATGGTCTTGCCGCCGGGTCGCCGCCGACCGTCGTAATCATAATATGACGAATGAACTGTCAAAATTGTGCTCTATAAAAAAGTTTAATTAAAACAGTCTCAAATTGTACCGATTGTTGTAAACATAAATTGTGATATTAATTGAAGGGGTCTTTATGTGATTTCGTGTCGCAGAGGTAAGTTAATAATTTTATTTAAGAGGAAAACGCGCGGCGTTAGAATGCGTAGGGAAATTTGAAATCGTCAACATTGTATTGGAAAGAAAATTGTACAATTTTTAATTATACTATATTAATAATGAGATGATTCAGAGATTTTAATTCATAGAAAAGAGATCTATAATTAACGAAATCCTTCTGCGAAAACGACGAAGAAAAAGAAGATAATATTCAAAATATCACATTCAATTAAACAAAACTTTTTACACCAACATACATTCATAGTATACAAATATAATATCCTATTAAAATTTACTTACAAACCAAGATTATGTTCACGTACTTCTAATATATGATTTCCTAATATTATAGATTAATAATATCTGAAGATTAACCATTGACAATATAATATAATCAATACTAGCGGTCCGGCCCGGCTTCGCCCGTGGTACCTACATGTTTAAACTATCCTATCTCTCAAGTTGGATCGAACTGCACATGGTGTGCGAATTTTATTATAATCGGTTAAGTGGTTTAGGAGTCCATTGAGGACAAACATTGTGACACGAGATTTATATATATTAAGATTAACTATCAAACTAATTACTATAGCGTATACAATAATATGTCTATGTTTAATATTTGAAGGGTCTAGCTTAGAAATGGGTCACATGTCGTAAAATAACTGTTGAAATCTCACTGAAAGTTTATTTTAGATATGTTCTATCTAATTACTTAACTGTAGCTCTCTCGCTAGAGCTCAAGGTCCCTTAAAAATTGTGTGAAAATTATTACTTGTAGCTAAAATTTTGAAGCGAAGATTTTGATACTAAAATTGAAGTAAATAATATAAATAAATTAATGTAATATGTTACTTGTAGCTAATATTTTGAAGTTGATTTTGGTACTAAAATTGACGTAAATATAGAATATAAATTTCAGTTCAGGTAATATCTTATGAATATAGTGTTAAAATAGTTAGCAATACAGGTTGGTTTTAAGGAGCGATACACAAATAGTAAAATTTAACGCACGACATGCTTAAACTAGATCCAAAGTTTTATTGTAATAATATTAAGTCACAAAACTAATTTATTCTTATCACAAACTAAGGTTATTATAAATTGCTTAAGTTAACGTCATCACGTTATAATTCCATCGAAGTCTAAGTTAGCAATAAGTTGGTAGACTCGTTAAGTGAAAGTCGAAATAAAGTCGGATAATTTGGAACAATATTAAACTGTAACTTAATCATTATTTTTTTGTTTAAATACTGTAACAGTACATTTAAATATATATAATGAGACTAGCGGTCCGCCCCGGCTTCGCCCGTGGTACATATGAAAAATAGATGTTGGCCGATTCTCAGACTTACCCGATATGCACAGAAAATTTCATGAGAATCGGTCCACCCGTTTCGGTATGCAGACTAACATTGTGACACGAGAATTTTATATATAAGAAAGATTATTGAAATGTTTTCTCTGTTATAGCAAGTATTTTGCTCTATTCATCATCATAATCAGCCCATATACGTTCCCACTGCTGGGACTCGGGTCTCCTATGAGGGTATTATCACGTATTATGATCTATTGCTCTATATTATTATCACGTATTGCAATGAAGTACTCTCTGTAATTATCAAAATCTTGATTCAAAATGTTTCTCGATTCTTAATATATAATAATCTTGATAGAATTTTTATTAATATTTTCGATCTAATCGTGATACTTAGAATAAAATATGCCATGCGGTATTACTAAAAGCGTGCTAATGATAAACTTGTTTTAAGTGAAGTGCATAATATAGTTTTAGGGAAGTATCACTGTTGATATATGTACCTAAATAAAAAATGTGTGCGTGTACTAGTGTACACACGTAAGAAGTGAAACTTCTTTATGACCTTATTCAAAAAATTATTTACTATATGCAACTTTACAGAAATACGTCGAATCACGCGTGGTAGGGATAAGAAAAAGATGGCGCGTTACGGAAAAATGTCACGCGTAACGAAAAAATGTTACACTTAATTTTTTTCCAACCCCGATAAAGAAGTTTCACTTCAATAATTTTAGTTTGGAATTAATACGATATTACAAACTAAAATATTATACAGATATACAGAATAGCAGAATATGTAGAGAGGTAGAGTCGCAGCACAACGAGTTCACGTTGTGAGAGATATTGGCTCTACAAGTGGCGATTGGCCCTTGTGATTAAATAATTTTAAAATCAATAGATTTCAAATAGAAATCACATTTAAAAAATGTGTACAGAGTTTCAGAGAAACGTTACAACGGGAAGGTAGATCGAAATTCCACCTGCTAACATCATTTTAAAACACTTAAGCCTAAAATATTCTTATAAATTTATATATTTCAATTAGAGTATTATAAATAGTGAATATAAGCAAACAAAAGCACAGTGCATACAAGGTGCGTAAAGATTTGTCATAATCAAGATGATTTGTGCTGCCTGTTCGATGTCCGTTACGGAGGGTCAACTTCTATGTGTACGTTGCGAGGGTTCGTACCATCATATGTGCATAAATATGCCTACTACGTATTATAATAAAAATCTAAGGGAACTAAAACGCTCATGGACTTGTCCATCGTGCAAAACAAATACTACTCGTCGTAAAGGCGATGATACCCCAACTCGAAAACAGTTCGAAGTTGAAAGTTCATCTATCAACCTTAACATGTCGTGTGATGAAATAAGCACCCCTGCTCAAGCAAGTACAATCACTTTCGACCGTTTTGAACAGCTACTTGACTCCAGAATAACTGCCATGTACACTAAATTTACTCAAGACTTTCTCGGTGAGTTTAACACGGCAATGGGCAAGTTTAAGCTTGAGTTCACAGAAACGACGGATTATTTACAATCACAAATCACAGATATTAAAAGTGAGATAAATATTAACGCTGAGAAAATCCGTATGTTAGAACGCGAAAACTCACAACTACGTTCCGACCTTAACAATACGAATAAACAATTATCTAACTTACAAAGCATTCCGGATTTGCAAGCTACTGTCACAGCCTTAAAAACCGAGTTGAATGATCGTCAACAAGCTAATCTACTTAACCACATAGAAATATCTGGCATACCAGAACACAACAACGAATCACTGGGACACATTATCATCACCACTGCCTCTAAACTTGGGATTAACCTGGATGAGCGCGACATAATTAGCACGCACCGTATCGGAATGAAGCGTGCGCAGGTAACTGAGGACACTTGCATAGGTAATAATCAACTTAATGAACGTTCCCCCCGCCCTCGGCTCATCGCCGTGCAGCTCGCGCGTCGTTCCATCAGGGATGAATTCTTGAAACAAGCCCGCGTCAAACGGGGTCTTACTACGTCTGATATGGGCCTTCCACCACACAACCCTATGCGTGTATTTATTAACGAACGTCTTACCAAAGAAAATAGGCAGTTATATGGTAAAGTACGAGCGCTAGCTGCCACCTTTCGCTGGCGTTTCGTGTGGACGAAAAATGGACGTGTTATGGCTAAGAAAAGTGAAAATGATAACATTTGTATATTTCGAACTGAAGATGATATATCACGTTTATTTCACAATATTGTATCAAGTAACAATTGTTAAATTACAATTAACTTTCATCCTATATTATTTAAATTATTGCATTGTGACATTTAAAACTCCTTTTTATACCAATTTCAAAATGCATCTTTGTGTGTTTTATAAATATTATTCTGAATCAATTGATATACGCCTTTTCAATGATATTATATCTTATTTAATACTGGGATATAACATATGGGATTGTCTCTTAACTTCCCTTAAATTCGATTGTGTATTGATTATTATTCTATATATAATGCATGTTGTGTGTATGTGTTATGGTTGCTGTGTTATTGTTTGTTATTCGGTCAGTTCTCTTTTTTCCTATAAATCATATCTTATTTTATTTAATAGCATAAATAAACAATTTGCAGTTAATCTTTTTTATCTTACTATAAAACGAAATTCAAGATTTATATATGTACCTAGTTACTATTTTCTATCATTACTACTTATACTATTTAATATTATTAATTTGTACTATATTATTAATACTTATATCGATATTTCTAAAATTTTACTACTTATCTCATAGCCTTTTCATATTCTTACTATCACACGTTACTATTACACATTATGCATATAAAAATTATACTACATACATTATCTATGTATACTATACAGGAGTTTATAATTTATTGCAGTCACTCATATATACGTCCATAAAATATTTTGTTATCAATGATAAGCTGTAAGAAAAATTTCTCCGTTGCCTTATTCAATGCGGGTTCCTTAGGAACTAAGCACGACGAGTTACTTAGTGCCATTCAACGTCATTCGCCCGACTTACTTGCCATCAATGAGACCTGGCTCCATGAAGGTCAGGAAGCTCGTGCCCCCTCTGTGCCCGGTTACACGTTTCGTCACCGACCGCGGCCTCCAGCAATACGTGCCAGAGGCGGTGGAGTTGGCTTCTACATTAAACGTGGTATTACAGCTCGTACCTACGTGAACCCGCCTGCCAATTTAGTGGAGCAATACTGGGTTAAAGTCACCGTAAATTCTAGAAGTGTCATCATTGGCACAGCTTATAGACCCCCCTGGCTCAATGCTGATATTTT
>CAJQZN010039094.1:0-17808 GCA_907164685.1 Colias eurytheme | reverse complement strand
TGATCTGTAATCAATTGTGAGGTTATAAGCAAACCCACTTTTATATTAATTGTCGGACCACACCACCGAATTCGTAGATTGATCTTCTATGTTTACCTCTTAAGTCATTAAGACTGTCGAAATCTGTCTACAGTAAGACGGGCCTCTCGCTATTCGTCCGTTTCAAGAGACCAAATAGTTTCAATTCTTAATCTTCATTAAACAAACTTATTAATCGTACTTGTCTCAAATAATCTTGTCTCAAATAATGGTAATATTCGCGTCCCTACTCTAGTCATTGCTTATGCTCATGTTCATCTTCAAGAGATCGAATAATATTATTATGGTGCACCCTATCATTTGTCAATCGGTCTTCATATTGAGTAAAAGTTTCAGATTATCGAGATAAAATATGCCATTTGCGATCAGCTGTGAGACGTTATACCCTCTCAGTGAAGGTTTCGGTCTCACAGGATAGTACATGCCGTTCGCGGTCAGCTGTGAGCCGCAATTCTCGTTGTGAAGCGGTTTCAGGTTCTCGGCATAACACAATATGTTGTTTTCGGTCAATAGTAAGCCTCTTACCTCTAACGATCCTTGAGAACTCTTATTTCTCATTTTCTTAGCTTTGCTCGAATTTCGATATAAAGATTTTTTAGGTGGCACTGATGCGAGTAAATAAAAATTAAGTTAAAACGGACTGAGAGTGTTATAATCATCAATCATCATCATCATCAATACATATAATAAAATTGTGGAAAAGCGATGTCTGTACAATGAAAATATGTAGAAAAAAATTAGCAGGTGTTATTATTAAATCGATCTTGAACCCAAAACTGTAGTTAAAAATTTTTTTGTCTGTTTGTCTGTATGTTTGTGCACGCTAATCTCAGAAACGGCTTATCCGATTTAGATGCGAATTTCACTAATGTATTGTGGTAATGTTCATTTAACAGTTAGTGTTTATTTCATGTCAATCGGTTCATAAATAAAAAAGTTATGACAATTTATAAGTAATCACGGCGAACATTTGCTAAGGCATTCTATTGTACACTGTACAGTGTATTTTATTTTATTACAGTGTATTTGTTTATAAAACGTAATTTATCTGTTAGACGCTACAGTTATTCCTTTACATGTCCAGATGATCATATCAAAATTCCCCAAGGGTTTGGGGGTAAGCTGAGGTAGTAGGGGGGGCGGGGTCAAATTAACATTATGGTTACTTCTAATAGGTAAATTTGCCACACAAAATGTCCTTTAAATTATGTCGTATTATATTTTTAACCCCCGACGCAAAAAGACGGGTGTTATGTGTTTGACTGCTATGTATTTCTGTGTGTGTGTGTGTGTGTGTCTGTCTATGGCACCGTAGCTGGCTAACAGGTAAACCGAATTAGATGCGGCTTTTTTTTGTTAGGCAGCATATTTTCCGACGCTGGTTCTTAGATAAATTGTATCGAAATCGGTTCATCCACTTATTATACCTACATAGGGGTAAAAGTGGGAATAAAAAAAATGATATAATAATTTATTTTTAAAGATCGTTGGGAAGTTTATGAAATTATTTATTCCTTTTTCTATACACTTTTCTTCGTCTAAACGGTTAAGTTACGTCTCTCTCTCTTCAGCCTTTAGTTACGTGCGTGAGACAGGAAACATCTAATTTGGATTTGTTGCTGGATTTGATAAAAATTGAGTATCGATTAAGCTGATCAGTGGCTACACCATACATTAATAAAAACATCCATTTAAGAAAGGAAGGAAA
Organism: Colias eurytheme; assembly: GCA_907164685.1. Taxonomy (NCBI): domain Eukaryota; kingdom Metazoa; phylum Arthropoda; class Insecta; order Lepidoptera; family Pieridae; genus Colias; species Colias eurytheme. The sequence continues at coordinate 16,061 of CAJQZN010039094.1, read as the reverse complement.
TATATTTGCTCCTCTCCCCCCCTGGTTCCTAAAAAATAATATGACATAATTTAAAAGAAATTTTACGTAGAATTAGTTAGGCATTTCTTTTTTGATTTTCGATATTATATACTAATCATAATTTTTAATTACAATATTATGTAGTAACTATTTGGTATAGGTTAGGCATTTCATTTCTTGATTTTCTTTAATAAGTTGGTACGTAAGTTTTTTAGCTCAGTTTAGTAAGAAATTTTAATAACAATTCTTTTAATTATTTATGGTAGTACGTATTTACTCAATAATTGTATGTTAAGTAGTAATTCAGCATGGGCGTAGCCACGGTGGGGCTGGGTGGGGCGCTTACCCTGGCTTTGATCTGGTAGGTACCAATTGTGAAGGGGAGTGGGCGTGGGCGTTGGCGTGGGCCTGGGAGTGGGCGTGGGAGTGGAAGCATGAAAATAAAAACAATTATTGTTGCCCCACCCTGAGCCCATGGTCATAGGTCCCATAGTCACTATTCCACGCGGACGAAGTCGCGGGCACAGCTAGTAGACAAATATAATCAGAAAGCTTTGAACTCCTAAGCTCAACCATAAAAGATAGACATTAATTATGATGTCGGGAGATATTTTTTATATAATATGGAGTACATTTCTTTCATACTTGATTTCTGTGTAGCTTTAACCCTTAAGGTTGCACACGCGACGAAAGCTTAAAAATGGAGTTACTGCTCTGCTCACGAATATGAAAAATAATTGTACCAAGTTTCGTTTAAATCCGTCGAGTAGTTTTTGTTTCTATAACGGTTATACAGACAGACAGACGGACAAAAATTTTTGGCGTCAGTGTCGATCCCTAATCACCTCGTGATAGTTATTTAGGAAATATATTTCATGTACAGAATTGACCTCTACAGATTTAATATAAGTATTATACATATAATTAGATGCCAATTTCCATGTAACGTTAAATTCAACTATACAATAACTAACAGACAACGCAGGTTACTCTCGTTTCCGTAAGTTGAGGCGGCTACATATTCGGTCCTCATAACTTCACTTTTTGTGAACGAAACGACAGCGCAGTTTAATTCGATGCCAACACCATCAAAAAAAGGAAATATTTTTAATTGTGAAAAAATATTATGATTTACACTATTAATACTATTTTAACATTAACACAAAATATGACTGTGAGTGTGTAAAAATAAATCCAGCTAGTTTTACATCAAACTTATGTTTTTAATTAGGTATACGACATGAAAATATATTAATTACCAAGCAATAATCATACAGGTAAATACTGAACAAAAGTATTAACAGTCAAAGTATATTTTTACTTACAACATGTAAATGATGAAGGAATAATAATTATCAACGAACTAACCTTTTTGTATTATTGTTTATAAATATAAATTCATAAACAATAAATTTATAAAGAATAGAAAAAATTCAACCACTTAAGAATGCTGGTTCGAGTCCCGCCTCGTTATCGAATTTTTAAAACACGAAGATTTTTAAAAATGTAACCAATGAACACAATCAATATTAGATTAACTGTAAATTGTAATGGTGTCTAGTTTGACTTAAAATAATAAACATCTACCCTCACTTTTAAAAATGTAGTATATTCACACGAATTATAAGCGCACCTTATAGGGAAGGGAAGATATGGGTTAAAGAGTTAAATAAATAAATAACATAATTATATTTAAATTATTAATTTTTAACATTGTGTTCAGTAGTGTTAACATGTAAATTGATTTGATTTTTACGAAATCTCATAGATGGCGCTGTTTCAAATTTGTATACTAATAAATTCATTAAACTGATTCTCTGCCCAAATTACGTAAATGACATAGTTTTTATTGTGTAAAGCTAGATAATAGCATGGCTTACCCGAAACCAACATTTAAACATGAGTCTTTAGATTGTACGCTGTCGTAGTACAGAGAATACGTAAGAAAAAAAAAGGTTCACAGCTCCTCCCCCGGAGGTGATAGCATGATAATATGTTTAAAAAAGCCTCACCCGACCTGTTAGTAATATTCATGCAAAATTTGAAGTCAATCTATGCAGTACTTTTCGAGATTAGCCTGGACAAACATACAGACAAACAGACAAACAGACAAACAGACAAACAGACAAAAATTCTAAAAACTATGTTTTTGGCTTCTATATCGATTATAGATCATGGATTATGTATTCTTTTAAAAAAATATTCAATGTACAGTTTTGACTTTCCTACGATTTTATTATATGTATAGATATTATATTATATCTATTTATATTGCCTATTACATTATTTTTTATTTATTTCTGGTTTAAGTTTTTTTCTTTTTTTCCTTTTTTTGGTTCCATCTGCCTTCTGGGTTCTGGCAGAATAAACAGCGTCATGAGTCAGCCGACTCATGACATAATATGCTGAGCCAGGACCCTTTCACAGCCATAACACTTGTTAGCAACCTATTTACTTATTTATTTATTATGTATTAAATTGTCATATGTGTTTTGTGTTTTGTATTTTTACTATGTTAATTGTTATTGTGATTTTCAGTTGTAATAATGTGTTATTTTTGTGAATAAATGTTTGTCTATTGTCTATTGTCTATTACAATTAAAATATGTACAGGGCAGGATAGAGTACAAAGTAAATATTTTTTTATTATGAAATTGATACGTAAACGTATATGTTGTTTCATGGAAAACAAATATCATCAAAAGCTAAATAATATTTTTGAGAACAATTCGTGGAAACGTGATAGTATAATTTAATATAGCTAACACATACCTACTCCATCTATGAAAGTGACGTTAAAATAATTATGTTATATGCAAACAAAATTGTTTTAACCTCGTCTAAAGCGCTAAAAACTTAATAAATTACGCTTAAAATTAGCGACTATCTCAGTGAAAACATCTCTTGTCAAGATCTCATATAAGTCGTAGCGCTATAACGACTTTATTTCCGCGGATCAAACGATGCACCGCGTTAAGTTTTCTTTGACACTTCTATTTCCGTTTAAGCGACTTTGGTCTTTAGTGCACGGAAAAATACGACTTAGTGAGTTTGAGGAGTTCTTTAACTGGACCGAAAATTTAGAATTGGACAAGACAGTTCTTGAGGGGTTTTGTAGAAGTTACTTTGTGGAAAAATTAAAAATGAAATATAGTAGTGTAATAGTTTATACAGGTATTGATATTTTTTTAAGCTTGTTGAATTAAATTAATGTTATGGTATTTTTAAAACTAAGTAATATTAGTATTAAATATCTCTATTCATTATAATGTTCATTATTATAATTATTGATTCAAAATACTCATTGCCTGTTAAATTATTACAAATTTTAAAGTTTTCCTACCACCGTGGGTAGGAGAAATAGGCTTGCAAACCTATTTCTCCTACCCACGGTGAACTATTAATTATTGAAAAGCAGTAATATTAAAAAAAATCTTATTATACAGGAAATTCATCAGATGGTGCGGAGGTCGTTACCCAGTCAGCTAATAAACAGATAATTTTAAATTATTATGAAGTCTCCAAAATGTACAATTTATTATTTAAATACGCACACATGTTAATTGTACCTATTTATCATAAAATATTATATAATATATGATATTCGAAGCTTAATAATAAAGGAAATATGTCTATGGAGTAATAAATAGGTCAATCGAATGAGGCATGGAAAATAAGTGATTTGTCAATATGAAATCGTTTCCTTTGTTCCAAAGTAAGCTTATTTAAGGAGGTATATATTGTTTTTGTATCATTGTTTATTTGTAGTATGAAAACTTCCATTTTGAACATACTTAAATCACTAGAAATTTACATTACATAATATATCTTAATATAATTATTCTTATATAAATCTCGTGTCACCATGTTTGTCCTCAATGGACTCCTAAACCACTTAACCGATTATAATAAAATTCGCACACCATGTGCAGTTCGATCCAACTTGAGAGATAGGATAGTTTAAACATGTAGGTACCACGGGCGAAGCCGGGGCGGACCGCTAGTTATTATATAAATATAAACATTTTCTTGAATTACATCAACACGACCGATGTAGGGCGGCACGGCTTGTATATTATTTTATAGAAACATACAGATAAAATAACATTGGACACACTTAACATATTTTTGATATCCTACTACTATTTTAAATCCGAAGGTTTGTGAGGATGAATGTTTGTAACTCTTCCAGGAATAAAGTACTGGATGGATTTGAATGAAACTTTAAAGTAATATAGATTATACTTCAGAATAATACATGAGCTGTTGATATACTGTAGTCTGGGTGAAACCGTATGACAAAGCTAGTTAACCATGTGGGTCAACAAAGGTTTGTTGGTAAAGTTGCGTTTCGCAAACACTCATTTTAAGCTAGGTCAGTGTGAAACAGAAATGTTTAAATATTAACAAGGTCTTTGTAAATGTAATCCTGTCTGCTATTTAGGTAAATAAATAATTTGCTTTAAAATAGTGTGCGAATATACATATATGTGTTAAATATAATTATAGTAAATTATTTATTAATGTTTGTAATGAACTTTCGTTTCAACAATGTAACATTGTAATATATTGTAGGTATAGAAAAATTATAATAGTTATCATAATAGCGCTCCTGTTGGTCTTAGCGCGATAATATAATAGCCTATAGCCTCCTTCGGTGAATGGGCTATCTAACACCGAAAGAATTTTTCAAATCGGACCAGTAGTTCCTGAGATTAGCGCGTTGAAACAAACAAACAAACTCTTCAGCTTTATAATATTAAGTATAGTATAAATTGTATAATATACTAAATATTATCAAAAACAAATTTATTATCAACAGCTTAGTAAAATTAGAGGAATAATATTATAACTTCCAAAGCATAAGTCACATCGAACCAAAAAAAAGTACCAATCATCAGTGTCTTATGTTAGATTATCCACGGCGCAATCACACCCACGCTTCTCCAACAAAAAAAAGACGTGTGGCACTCGGGGACTGCCGCGGTAAAGCTATTGCATGCTATGCCTTCAAGCCACACCTCCGTGCCCGTCGGAGTGGGGAGCGTGAGGTTTTTTCGTTACGGAATTTCTGGATTCGGTCCCCGCGCTCAAGGCCCGCGATAGAAGCTATGCAATAGCTTAAAACCCACCAAACGACGTCAACCGAAATCCAAAGTGTACCGCATTAAAATCGGAATCCCTCCATAAATAAATAGTTAATTAAAGGAAACCGTGGCCTCGATCGAACGCCGGGATTACGGGGCGCCTTAAGCTCTGGATGCGCTAAACGCTCTCAAATACCTTTTCTTTCAACCAGCTTAGCCTCCAATGTTTGGATTTATTTATTAGCTGTGGAGTGTGGACGCTTTGACAGCTGTGAATGCGGAAAATATAATAACATTTCTGTTTTGTGAAGATTTGGTGTAGGGCAAGGGCACGATAATTTCGTATGGTGGCCACACGCACTGTCTCAAATAGACAACATATTTTTAGGGCATATAAAGCACCGGGTGTGTCGCTTAATGTTAGGTAATCTCCACCACCCATAAACTTTTGCAAAGAAAATGCTATTATAACAATGAGTCAAAGACATATAATAGAAACTATCTCTATAATATAAATTATCACATCGCACAAAACGTATGTATTAACACCCGAAGACTCTTGTCTAAGTTTCATAAACTTATCCAGAATCAACTCCATCCCGTGGAATATTAATTAAATTCTCACATACTTTAAAACATCAGAACACGATATATATTCCGGGAACATCTCATCAAGTTGTACATCTTAATATACGTTAACATAATATTTAACATTGAGTTACATGTACTACGTACTAGAGAGGACATCGCTACTACACTATTTGTAACACGAGTTAGAGTCAATCGTCTTAAACTCAATTTTTTTTGTAACATTGATTGGTTTTAATTGATAAGTTTATTCGTATTTTTTAATAAGATAAACAATATTTATTAAGCTATTGCATAGCTTTTATCGCGGGCCTTGAGCGCGGGGACCGAATCGAGAAATTCCGTAACGAAAAAACCTCACGCTCCCCACTCCGACGGCAGTCCCCGAGTGCCACACGTCTTTTTTTTGTTACATTGATTGGTTTTAATTTATAAGTAATAAGAGACAGAATATCTACAAAGTGTATGACTCACTAGCCGCCCCGCCGACTCACTTGTCGCACAGATTTTGTTCGTGGTGCCCTCTCTAGTAAGTAGTAATAATACCTCAATGATATTTAACGTTTTGAATTCATATCAACTCCGACATGTAATACGATTGCCTAGTTTCTGAGTTATTAAATTTGAATATTGTACAAAACGTATGCGAGTGTTTCTGTTCATGTAATCAGCTTACTTCGGCTGTTGGATGGGTGTTGCGATGTTACGCAATTATATGTGGAGCTATTTTAGAATTGACTTTTAGTGTGACTCTTTTGTGAAAATGTATATGCTATTTTAATGAATGTACTTTTTTTTAATAATAATAGTAAGAGTATCTTCGTGAACATCATATAACTATATATTGTGGCATATATTTTTTACATCTATATTAGTCTTATAGAAAAGGTAGTCATATTTTACTTAGTCAGCTCGATACCCAGGGGACAAAACCCAGAACGCTCATGAGAAATGTATGTGTATTTCAGTCATTCTTTTTATTTTACAGAATCTCGCTATTAATACACTCTATATTATAATACATAAATATTAAAAATGATACGTTAATTCAAATACAAGTTGATACGAACATTGAAAATATTTCCTACATGAGTTTTAACTTAAAGTAAACATTGAATTTTAGAACATACGTTACCGTCCATCTTTCTTGTGACCCATCTTTCTTGTGTCCCAACCTAAATACGGTTTCACAAGCTGAAATAATTCTAATATATTTGAAACACGAGACTGTATCTATCTATACTAATATTATAAAGAGGAAAGGTTTGTATGTATGTATGTATGGTTTTCACGCATAAACTACTGGACCAATTTTGATGAAATTTGGCACAGATAATCTTTAGACCCTGAGAAAGAACCCGCTACCTTTTATTGAGAAATATGTGTCACGGGCGAAGCCGGGGCGGACGCGGGGGCGCGGGGCGGCGCTAGTTTGTAATAAGCTTTTAAAGATCAATTCGAGATATATTTTAGACCGATAGGTAGGATATTACTAAAATTATAGATTTATTTCATTATGTTTATTTTGTTAGATACATTCCGTACCAATATATCGATAATTTCTATCGTTAATATTATAAAGCTGAAGAGTTTGTTTGTTTGTTTGAACGCGCTAATCTCAGGAACTACTGGTCCGATTTCAGTCCGAAGAGCGGAGCAATGCGGGTGAAACCGCGGGGCACAGCTAGTTCTTAATATGTGGTATGATATTACTGGAATTTGAAGGCTCGATAAATAAAACAAATTGCATAGGGAATATGTAAATAAAACATACATAATTTTATGATGATTCTATATCGGCATAAGAACTCTAAAACCCATCTTTATTACCATTTATTAGGAGAAAAGACGGGGGCAGAGTCATTTGAAATAATTCTTTGTTTCATTCCGTTTTATTGTCAGTAAATTTTTTATAGTCAACGAAATTCCCATAACATGTTTATTTTACGTCTTTGTATTATTGTTACATACATGTATTTCATTTCCGGGAGCAATATTTGATGAACGGCGTTTTATTTGTGGATATTGACTTCATCGTAATCACTACATAGTATAAAACAAAGTCGCATTCTCTGTCCCTATTTCCCTATGTCCCTATGTCCCTATGTCCCTTTGTACGCTTAAATCTTTGAAACTACGCAACGTATTTTGATGCGGTTTTTTTTAATAGATAGAGTGATTCAAGAGGAAGGTTTATGTGTATAATAACATCCATTAAATAGTAGAGAAGTACTGTTATGTTTGAGGTTTCTAATGTGATGTCGTAAATAATTACATTTTATCCGCTTACATTGCAAACGTAGGCTGAACCCTACGAGTTTTATCAAAATAATGTACTAAGTATTGTACACATTGAAAAGGTCTACAGAAAAGTCCGCGATGGCATATGTCTAGCTCTTATGGATAACCCACAATAACTTTTTTTTGTCATTTACTTTTTACGACAAATAATGGCTAATTTTCGAAGCGATTTTAACCAATACAGCATTAATCCTTAACCAATTAAATACCTTGAATACATTGTTCATTTAATATAGATCTATATGGCCCTTTACACCGTATGATTTAAGTGAATATTTTCGAAGATATTACAGATTTAAAAATTGCGGGGCGTACCGTTTGCGGCGGTACCGGCCCGCCGCGCCGGGCCGCTATGTTTTTATATACAACGTTAAAAGTTATTCTGTAGTGTATTTAGTATCAGCATTGCACCCGTGCGAAGCCGGGGCGGGTCGCTAGTATAGATATAAAGAAAAGTGTATGAAAATATCTTAAAAGTGAAGTCCCGTGTCCTCTAGTGGGGTAATCGAACCCAGGAATACTCAGATCTACGCTCACGCGTCAACCACTGTACCAAGGAGACGGTCATAATAGTAAGATTATTTTAATGTATATAAAATAATGAGTTTTAAAGACATTATTATTCATCTTAAAATCTTATGAATATTATATCATTGAACATAGCCAGCAGCTTTAGATGAGAATTTAATTATAACATATTATAAATGAACTACAAGTCTGTTTATTAATAAACGCTATTCTCAACTACAAACTGGTGGCTTTAAAATATGTTATTACTATAAAAATCTGTTATTATTTTAGAATATAATATCGTCTTTATATATTATCTATACTAGCTGGGCCGCGCAGTTTCATCTGCATAGAAACTCGGGTGCAAAATCAAGTATTTCTACAGCTCATGTTTTATTCTGATGTACAACCTATATTTTTGTAAAGTTTCATCTAAATTGGTCCAGTGGTTTTACGTGAAAAAGTAACAAACATCCATACTTACAAACTTTTGCGTTTATAATATTATTATGATTGCAAACCTTATTTTTACGATCTGGACCAGCAATTGAAACCATGTACAGGCGTATGATTTTATCACGAGTCATTAACCTTCACCATTCAAATATACAATTAACATATAAATTATAGTCTTGGTTTTATTTCGGTTAGAAGTAATTATTAGGTGCGTAGGCAAAGCGTAGGTCTAAGTCCTACGACGCCGTAGACCGGCTACGACGCGCTACGGGTCGTAGAACCAGGATTATCTCGACTCGATCAAGATAATTTTTCATTGTAAGCGTGGAAAATGGGTATAAAGATTTTAGAGTGACCTAAATAAAACTTATTCGTGGTATTATTAATATTTTATTGTTTGAATTTTTAAGAATTTGTTTTCAACGAAATTACTGTTATAGAAGTAAGCAATTTAATATAAGCGTTCTGCGTCTTTTAAATTTTATTTACTTACGGATTTCAACATCGTTAAAAAGTTTCCTTTAAATAAAAACGAGATTATTAATATATAACATGCCACATCAATGCCCTATTGTGAAAAGCTGTGGTATCTGAATTTGATATTTTTGGTTTAATGGCATTCAAATGCTTTATAAATATAAATTTATAAAGAATAGAAAAAATTCGATCACGAGGTGGGACTCGAACCCGCATCCTTTCGCGCCAAACCGGGGCGGATGCCTGACCAATTCAGCCACTCGTGACCCGCCAGAGCGATCGAATTTATTCTATTCCTTCAGTTTTATGTGTCTAAGGGACACACCGCGGTGGTATCTAGGTTTTAATAACTCTACGGTCTAAATAATGCACTCTAAATAAGTAAGCCTGAAATATTAAGGCGTCTTAGATATAATTATTAAAATGGAGCCTTCATTTTACCAAATAATAAGAGTTTTACGTTCGTTTATTGTAATTAAAGAGACATTTATTTTTAATTTCATTAATGTTTAGTTATATAACTTATAATATGAATTCATTTTCGTTTTATAAAACAGAATTAGCTGACATATTTGTATGTTGTAACTATGTTTATTAATAAAGTATTTTCTTTATACTTTACCAAGAAGTATAATAAACATATTCCATTTCATACATAATATACTTAATTCATATACTTAAAGAAGATATAGATCACTTATTTTAATGCTGACGTTTTCATAAAACATATCGTATTAACGGGCAATATATTATTGGTATATCTATGCATATATTTCATAACAATAACAACAATTATAAACTACCATCTTTCCGCCCGCGGCTTCGACCACGTTTTCAAAAAAAAACCCGCATAGTTCCCGTACCCGTTAGATTTCCGGAATAAATCTATTATATGTGTTAATCCAAGTTACCCTCCATATGTGTGCTTAATTTCATTGTAATCGGTTCTGTAGTATTTGCGTGAAAGCGTAACAAATATACATACATACCCATATACATAAATCCATCCTCACAAACTTTAGCATTTATAATATTAAGTAGGAAGTAGGAATTATTTTTCCAAATAAATAAGCAACGTCAAAAGTTCCAATTACTCATCAAAAGCACATACAAAAATACAACGAATTGAGCCTTCGAACAAGGAGAGCTAATTCACACAATTATTGCTCCGGAAAATTGCCACTCCCACTAATTCCCAGAAGCTAGTCGCTGGCGCTAGTTCCATTGATTGCTTTAAATTGTGTCTGCTATTATGGTCAGTGGAATTCCTCAGTTTTAGCTAGTTCGTATTTATGACCTTTGTTTCTAAGAACCCGTAAATGATCGATTTCCATTCCAACTATTAGTAAAACTATGTAATGTTGTTAAATTTTATTAAAGTCTCAGCTCTTAAGGATTTTTGTTGATACTGCATCAGAAAAAATACAATATTGGACAAATTTTATGTTTTTGAATTAATTTATTTTCATACGATTTTGAGTTTCATTTTATTTAATGTAAAATGTAAAAAATGTTATGACGATTCAAAAGTGCTTTTATAAGAAGTCTAATTGAATAAACAAATGTTTGAGTTTGAGATTTCTGAGTCTCTATATGAGAAGTAATATAAAATGGCTTTTTATTAAAAATTTATTAAATATAGTAAATTATTTTAATATAAATTCCTTTTTTATTATAAAATAATAATTCTTTGAGTGCTTTTTACATCACTAAAAAATCAAACACAATCTGCAAATTATTCTAATGAAATAACAAAGCGTAAATAAAGCATTTAGTACGTTTCAACACTATTGAAAGGCGTTTTTAACAAGAAATACAGCGTATTACAAAATCATAATATCATCGTCCAACAAAGAACGTAACTAAATAAATGCTAATATATTTTAAAAATTTCAAAAGATGCATTATCCTAACAAAGGCGTCTTCGTAAATGGGATGAGTAACGGGAAGGTGTTTTTATTCCTTAATGGAATCTTTTCCAAGGTATTAATGATGATAATTTTGTTTTTGCAGTTTCAATATCGATTGGATGAAATCAATCTATAGAAAATCCTATAGAAATCAATCTACGTTGTTTTTTTTTGACTATATATACATTAAAAGTGTGTTAGAAAGAATAAAATACTTATTATACCAAAATGTTCGTCTTACTCCATGACGTGACGTTATTGCCATAACGCGACCTTAAATTTTACCAAAAAAGTTCACTTCAAAAGCATAATAATTAAAAGAAACAGAAACATAAATCAAAAATATAAAAACATAAAGTGGTGTAGTTCCATCTCCGGTAAAATAAATTAAATATATTTTAGTTAGTGAGAACCATATTTTAGGCATGTATAATGCAATATATTTTAAAGCTGAAACTAAACTTTTCTAAAACTGTACATATATTTTAATAGGTATAGGTATACAATGTGGGTGGATAAGTAAAGCCTGCCTGCCTTAAGTGGGATCTTACACCATAAAGAAATATTGACAGCTGCGGAAGGTGACATTCCATGGTGTAAATTTAGCCGAAAGGTATATCGGAGTGAATTTTGATAACAGAAGTAGTCACGTCACATGAGATGAGGGGCCTTCGTGAAACAGAGACAACTCAGCAAATGTTCATGTAAAAGGGTATTTTATGTGGGTCGGAAGTCATACTACATGATATTGTAGAGAATATATTTATTTATATATTCCAAAACATATGAATGAAGTTGAAATTATCTTATATTTAACGTAAATATTGGATAAGACAATTAACTAAAACAAAAAAAAAAAATCAATTCACAAAATAGCATTTATTTTCTTAATATTATATTGACGTGTGCTTTTAAAAATACAAAACTTTAAACAAAATAATGTTAAAGAGTTAAATATATTATGTATATTTTATTAATGCTCACGACAAAGTGTTTGTAAACAGGAATTAAATATATAATTATCTATTTACCAAAAAACAACGCATATTTACTCATTCATGAACCATCACATCCTCAAACACTTCGACAAACCCTAAAAGAAGAGCCACTAAACATTCGATTAACAAAATAAGAGCGAACGTCGTCCCATTTCAAAGCAAGATTCCAAAAATCCCGCTCCGAATATGATCAAGGGTTACGTAGGGTTAGCAAAGCGTTTCAATTGTAATCAAATATGTCGGCGGGTCGCCGTCTGACTAAACAAGATAAAGCTCAATGTTGGCGTGTAAACGTGTAATTCTTGCCTTTGACAACCCTGATCTTGGGCTGCGGTGTACGGCGTGAGCGGAAGCGTGTTGAATTTATTTTGTAAGGGTTTTATTTGTCGTGTAGAAGCAGCTATAGTGCCGTGTATTGAATCAAGTATATAAATACATACAAAATTAGGCTGGCAGATGGGTTTCACCTAAAATATGTTAAGTATAAAATCGAATAAATGATAAATATTTAAATTTCTTATTTGAAATTATAAATATTATGTTTTACTACCTAAACCATGTATATCGATAATTTATATACTGGTAAATAAGATTTTATACATACGCGCGTTAAATATATTTCTTCGATTGTCACATAGAATAATGGCAGTGCATAATTCAATAAATTTGGTACAATCTAGAACACTTATAAAAGAAATAATACTCCTTTTTACTTCCACACATTTTATTATTGTAACCAGCGATCAAAGTTGATCATATTAATATAAGACAATTTTGATGTCTCTAAAATAGTTAACACGCGCACCGCTTACATTCAAACCAAGGTCTATATTAAGCAACGTCTTTCCAGATTCCAGGGTCCTCTTGTTAATAATATTACTGTACTCTATTACTTCACTAATGATTGTCATCCCGGCCCTCAGACTAGTATTCTATTAAATTACAGGAGTAATAAGTACAGCTACATTGTCGGGATTTATGCTATGGAAGATTCTCACGAAAATTATAAGGCTATAGTGAAATTATAACAAAGAACATTGTATTGTACGTTTTTATTATAAATACTCCGTTTAATTTCTGTCGAGAATTATTGTGAAATTCCGTGGCTTGACTATTAAATAATTGCTATCTAACGAGGACTATTAAATAGGAATTCTCGTGTATTTAATTGGTTTCTCGATCGCTTTAACGATTTTCATGACAATTGGTAACTTTCACGTAATTTTATGTAATTTATTAAATGAAAATAGGCGTCATATTAATTTGATGTATAGATTATCAAATCCGAGCTTTACAAAATTTTTCAGAATCACAATGCTTGAAATAAAACAGTGTTATATTATATATTACTCAATGAAAAATACGTGTTTATTTATTAAATAATCCTTGAATTTTATATTTCAACAACGACTATTGACCATTTTAAATATTAATCAAATATCCAGCTTATCAATTACTATAATCTTCAAATAAATGTGTTTACAATAAATAGACCACTACTTGATCCCTAGACCAGACAGATTAAACTAAATTAATAAACGATGTAACGAATATGAAAACGGGTCATCTTATCACGGCCATTAACAGAATCGGGGGTTAAAAGTAAATTTATGGGTTCATCTGTGAGCGCTTAACCCTCGGAATTAAATACCAAACTCGGTGCGACTGCGGTTTTTAAGGGGTTGTGTTGAATAAATTCATTTAATTACAAACGAACATTTGCTACTGTGGCTTATTTTGGCCTAATCTGTGTAATTGATTTGTATTGATAATCTCGATTTTGGTCTCAAAACGGTGTTTGGTTATTTGAAATTAATTTTAGTTTACACAATTATTTGATAGATAGTAACTAGCTATTTTCGTATTACATAAATGACAGCAAAACCCTAATATGTTCTATTTCACTATTATTTTGTCCCGCTTACGTCACGCTTGTAGCAGGTCGTAGCACATTCGTAGCGGAATTAGCTACGCGCTACGTACTCTTTGAATGCTACGGTTTTTTACGATGCATACAATCATGTCACAAAGTGAAACATAGCAAAGGGGAATAAAAATGATTATTCGTGTGTATCATTGATGTTAATGTTGCGTTTTCCTTTTATATTTATTAAAAAGATTATTTAAAAACTAATATAACATAATGTTTATTAATAAAAACATAAATCTTTGTAACAGGAAAGATGCCATATTTGCAATAAAGGGTATGAAATAGGGGTTTTGAAATTTGTATAGGGACGCTGTTACCATGGGGTGGGCGTGAGCGAAGCCGCGCGTGAAATTGTGTCAAAAATTACGTAAACAAATAAACATTTTATATGAATGTCGTATTACTTACAGTAATATTTTTACCAGATTGCTATCATCATTCAGGTTTATATTGTAATAGTAGTGATTAGTCTCACCACTTACTGATAATGTCATATTCAAAACTTTTTGACATAATATAATTTCATACATTGACTTTTTAACTGACAGATAAGTTAAACAAAACATATCCAGAAGTTGTGACACAGGCCATAACTTTACAGATAAATATCCATCATATCTCATTTAATAAATTGACCTTTTGATGATTGCTGATAGTTTCTAACTTTGACATTAACTTCATTGTATTTTAATTTCCTTAATAGCAATATGGTATTTTTATAGTACATTAGAGACATCAATATTTTTTATTTTAGTCGTTTCACGTAAAGTATTTGTGTCAGTTGTTTATCTTAAAACACTTTGTAAGATTCAAGAAAATATTCCTAAATTATAAAATGTTCATTTTTATACTTTGATTAAATTGTGCAAACCACAGAATGGCTGCACTAATCCTCACAATGACAAAGGCATTATAAACTTAAATATACCACATCAAACAAGTTTTATTGTTAAATTATTTTTAAAATACGATACCCATCTAAATACAATATCATCTTTATTCATAGATCAGCAAGAAATCGAGTCGAAATGTTTAATATTTTAAATTTGGAACCCTTAAATCGAGATCCAGAATTTGTGTCAGTAAATTATTCAAAAGTGTCTGATAGCTTTTTTCAGTCACTAATAACCATCGCTATGAATAGCGTTCGATATCCGCCATTCCTAAAAAACAAAAGAATTGTCAACCGATCATTTTAAATGCACCTCTTAATTGACGTATAAAATTTTTACACTTTGATCCTTATCGCTTAGCGCTAATGTCGAAAATAGCTTGTCGCTCTAATGGCCTAACCGCGTCAAAGAAAATAGGAATAACAATGAAATCGTTATCGTTAATAAGTCATCGTTAGCTAAATGGACTTCTTTTATTGTGCGATTTGAAAATGAATTGACTCTTGTTTCTATGCTAGAAAGAGTGATTTTCGTTTGTTATTATTCTCAGCACTTGGCCGTATAGTGCTTAGGGAAGTGTTTTTGTTCAGGTGTGACAAAGCAGAAATTATGGGAAAGTGTTCACTTATATGAATTCATACAATATTTTTGCGGTGAGGAAAATTTTGTGAGTTCAGAGCTTCGTTGGGAAGCCAAGGAATGTAGATAATATTGGAATTTAAAAGTATTTAATTCGTAGTTCTGTTGAAATAATTTTTTTAACATTCAAGTTCTAAAGTGCAATAAATAATGATTTGAAAATATTAATTTATATTATATTAAATTTTGGTCTCTCAGGAGTTATAGTAGATCTAGAGCCCACGACGGCCAGACATTCCTTATTTTAGAAAAGTTGAAAGTTTCTCTGTATA